>JAKTVL010000113.1:0-28203 GCA_030557175.1 Petasospora japonica
TAGCGATATCTGGGAACTTAAAAGAAAATGAGCTTTGTCTACACATTTGTATATATCATGAAACGTGACGATTATTATTTCTGTTTACTCTAGTGGTTATTCATCAGTTATGTTGCCGTGCTTTGATGCTTTGACATATCCCTTTGTGATTTGGCTGGTAAGTCTTCGTAACGTGGCAACGGCGTCCCCGTTATCGAACATCAAGTGAATATATCCTGATGTAAGGGTTCTGGAAGGAAACTGAACTGGGGGAAGCTTCTTTGCTTTTTCAAACCGTCTCAAAGCTTCGACCGCTTGAAATTTAGACTCTCCGTTCATCTTCTCAACAGTTTCAGAAAGATGAGACGCAACCAATTGAGCATGAACATGGGTCACAATCTCATGGATCCAAAATCTTGCGCTTTGGTATCCCCTTTCACATTGCGTTAACGCGCCTAGGTATTCTTGGAAACGTGATACGGAAACGTCGACCGATAGATTGTATGATTTCGACCAAAGCGAGGTCGAAGCTGAGCTCCTTAGTGTATTTCTGAAAATACCAATGGCCTTCACGGGAAGGTTTGGAAAGGTTTTGGCAACTGAATCAGTTATAAGATATGCTAATACACCAGATCCTCTTAGGTGTAATTGTCCAAGCTCTTGACTATGTTCATCAGGCACAGGATACGTGAAAAGAATCTTCAAAAGTCTTTCATCTTCGATTTGGGGAGGAACGAAATGCAGCAAACTTTGTATAATTTCTGCTTCTTTCAGTGCTTGCAAAAGTACTATATTTGCATCTTTTGAAGCTTCAGAAACCTCTTGGAGGATTTCCTTGGCTTCTTTGAGCGTCTTCTCAGCACTTTCCGTGACTCTCTTGGCCGACATGAGCAGCTCGTTAGCAGATTCTGCCTTGGATTCAGAAGCCCTAGCTTTTTCCTCAGCGTTCTTTGCATAAACTTTTGCTAAATTAGCATTCTTACGGGCTTTTTGGGCGTTACCCTGGGTGGAATTCACTCTTTCTTGTGCTTTATCAAGGGCCTTGGTCGTTGACTTCATGATTGACCGAGCTGTAATAAAATCATGGTTTGCCTTCTGTAACCTTTCAGACCAATCTTCTGCATCTCTCTTAACAGAATCCAGCTTTTCATAGGCCTGTGAAATCTTTATATCGTAGGGATCATTAACGATAGTGGCTGCACGTTTTGACCTTTTTTCATTCTTTCTCTCAAGAGTTGATTCAGGCTTAAGCTTAGGTTCTTCAAGAACTCTGTCTTTCGCTTTTTGAGATAGCCTGCTTTCCTTGTTTAATCGAATAATTTCCTTAATCAGTTCTGCCTGAATCTCATCATTTGTCCTCCCAATCTTGGGCACTGAAGAGAAGAGGATGAAACTGTCTTCTCTTATCCTTTGGTGGCTTGATGATGTTGAGAGATATCTGAACCTGCTCCTTCTCATTAAGCATCTTTGACATGATGAGCAGGCATTTCTCCTTGCTTTAAACATCACTCTAGGGGCGAATTTTAAACATGCGAGTTTGAAGAAGCTGAAAAGAAAGATCAACCATATCAGACATCATTGTTTTCTCCACTGCTGAGCTAGCCTTGACTTCCCAATTTGGAAAACAAATGTGAATTACTCAGCATTGTATGTAGACAGAAATCAATCACTACAGATGAAGTTAAAAGAGTGCTTAAAAGCGAATTTACTTTACGTCAATTATTACTTCTTTGGAGGTGGTGGAAGTGCCGAATCACCAGCTGTGGTTCTTCCCTGTCCATCAAGCTTTCTACTCTTTTCACCTTCTTCTTGTAAGTAATCCAGCAGCCCAGTAGTGTTAGATGCGGTTGACTTCTTCTTTCTATGGATTGGAGGAGGAGCCAATGGAGAATTTACAGAGGTTTGCGGTGGATTTTTTGGCAGAACTGGAGCGGGTGGCTGAATTGAAGGTGTAAAGTGTGCCTGTGAATCAACCCCTCCCTCGAACAAGACGCTACCTGGTTCCAAAGATCCAGTAACGACAGGAAGCCTATGTAGAAGACCATATCCAACACCACATCCAAGCATTCCCTCACCTCCCCAATTCTCAGCGGGCGAGATTGTGACCGGTCTGACAACGTTGAAGTCATGGTTATAAACATACAGAATGAGACTCGAGTTCTTCTTTGAAGCAATAAGTCTCCCCAAAAGATCTTCGCCACCAGTGGCAAGCAGTCCATCTTGTGCTCCAATTACATAATCCCCATGTTCGATAAGCCCAGCACGCTCAGCAGGGGAGTTTGGATGGATTTCCAAAACGTGGTAAACAAAAGTGGACGCAATTAATGGAGTCCATTGTAGTTTGATGCCAATCTTTGCGAAGCTCGGAGGTGTATTGTCACCAGACAGTGAGATTTCATCCATATCTCCCGCCGTGATTGGGACTTCTACATGCCTTAGTACACCTCCCTTTGCACTCCAAACTTCAAACACCACGGCTCTTCCTGCACAGTTGGAGATCTCTCTCATCAAATACTCGTAGTTAACAACAAGTTGATACTGCTCGTCGTAGCCTGTAGGCAGTTCATGACCGTTGATTCCAATGATGTAATCAAACCAGCTCTCGAAACCAGCTGTCGACGATGGGGAGTCCGGAAGAACTTGAAGAACACGAAGCCCGTGTCTGCTATGATTTGTTTGCGAGAAATAGGAATCAGAGTCCAGGATGGACTCGTCCTGTGGGCCACCGGAAATGACAGATTCAGCGGTGTGCTCAAGCGTCTTGACCAAGTTCTTGGCAAATGAAAACATCTAGCCTCAATTCTCCCTTCTTCTAATTGACCTACTCTCAGCGTTTGATTGACGGAGGACTCGGACGCTTTGGCGGTTTTGTTGGAGACCTCTCACGGAAGACCAGCGCGCCATAACCTTTCCGTTTTCGGACAAGTGCTGATAAATTGGGGCGCATGATCCTCTTTCTACTGATCAAGTTATTAGGTAAGGAGTAGTGAGAAAAAAAGACTAGAAAACCAATTTTCAAGGGTTTGAAATCTCTCCCAAAGCGGCTAGTTGAGGGTTTATGGCACAGGGAGGGTCATTTATGGCGAACATGGGACATTCCGCAGCATCGCAGACGCACAGGGATAAGGCACTACGTCACGGCCTCAATGGACCACACAGAAACCTCCTGTGACCAGAGACAAACGTTTGACACTTTATTGGATAGTTACTGCCGTTGATCTGCGTTCGCGGGTCCTCTTATCAGCGGCAAATTGTGTCATTGCTTCCGGATTGGGCAGTCTAGATAAAGCGCGGTGTGGAGAAGGCGAAATGTGCCATCATCCACCCACCTTTTACCCTCAATAAGGGGCCCACAAGCAGAGCCAGCACACTCAAAAGAGCAGAGATATGGAGAGCTACACCCAGGGCAGCTTCCCGCTGTTCAGCCTACCAGAGGAGCTCATTATCAAGATCATCGGCAACATCCGCCACGTTGACACCCTTCGCAACCTCCTTAGGGCGGCACATACCAAGCTCTTCCGCCACGTCAGCGCCAGCCGCTTCCGCCACATCTCTTCCAATGGCAAATGGTCCCATTTCCCAAAACTGTCGCAGTACGGCGTGGAGACTATCCGCTGCGACCTTGGCTCCATGAGCCCGCTGGTGCCAGAATCCAAACTTGCTGTCTCCCTAGTGGAATTGGATGTACGCCGCACCACTCTCCCAGCGGCCATGCTCCACAGGAAGATATTCTCCAAGCTGGGTCGGTCGGCTTTTGTTGTGCTATATCTGCACGAATATCCATATGACTTTGCCTATCCAAACGGAAGGAGGGTTCATGAGAATGACTTGGGCGTGTTTTACAGAGCGCTTTCTGCCGCTTGTGCCGCTAAGGTGGTCAGCAGGATGCCCAAGGCTTCATTCGTCACCCTGCCAGCATTGAAGACGGAGAACATTGAGTTGGATCTTGGTGATTGTAGCGAGCTACGTGTTGCATCGAGTTTTGAGGGCGTTCAGTTTGAGCATTTTGGCGAGGTGGCTAAGCTTTCATTAACGGCACATCTTCAACGTACACTCGACTTCTTCATGCCCTGCATATCAAGAGTGCGCAGCCTCAAGATCACCGGGACAATGCCTAGGGACAATGAGTTAGATTCCACGTCACTGGAGACCTTAAGGGACTCCCAAAGCAGATCATTTAGTGCAGCCAGACGTACTTATAAAGACGAGATGAGCAGAGTTGGTACGTTGATCCTGGTTGATACGCCACTTCGCCCATGCCCGTTGATGCTTCGGGATATTGTGATAGAAGCTACTGAGTGCGCACATTTCTCAAAGTTTCACCGATTTGAAGGGATTCACTTCAGAAATACAATACCATCGATGATTGGGGAAGAAGAAGATTTTGAGAATAAGAATCAGGTTACAATTGAGACAGTTCCAGACCAGATATTTGGGCAAGAGGACCCACTTCAACCTGTGATTAAGAATATTTCTGGAGGTGTTGAGGTTCTCTCATTGGATGCGCAGTTTTGGTTCCCAAAACTAATCAATATATCACTGCCTTTTTTGAGGGAGCTTCAAATACATGGGTCCACAATCAATGGGATTGACTTTTTCCAAGGAGTTGATTTTAAAGAAGTGGGACTGCTTTTGATGCAGACAAAGAATTTGTCCCTGGAGGAAGCTACGGTGGGCATAATTGATAGAGTACCAACATATTCTTTTGAGAATATAGAGTCATTGCGTATTCATTTAAAATCAAGTTCAGTGCTTATAGAGAAAGATATCAGTTTTGTCTCTTTGAAATCACTTAAAATGTTTTTGAACACGAGCAAGATCCCGTTATGGAGAGCTCCAGCTTTGGAATCGTTGGATATTGCTCTTGAACGAGTACCGAGAAGTTTGAATGCAATTAACAAGCAGTTTCATTCTCTAAGAACTCTTCATTTGACTTTGTGGAGACCAAAAAGTGACCAGATTATCAAACCACTACCGAAGCTTCTAAACTCTTTGAAGCTCCCTCATTTGACTTATCTCAAGATACAAGATGAAGATGCGGTCTCCACTAATTTACAGCGTACAATCACCATTCCAGGATGCCCATCGATTGAGATCCTCAGATTGATCCTTCCAGATAAATCTAACTGGTGCTTCCAGTCTCTACAGAACTTGAAAGAGCTTTACTTCACAGGAATTACGAGTCTCCACCTCGAGAACTGTCCCTCCTTGGCACACATTGAGTCAGAAGGAGGCGGAGTCATGGAGAAGCTCACATCTTCACTCCCCAGACAGACAAAGCTGAGACGCATCGTATACACTACGAAGAACGGAGCACCTGTACATACATTCAAGACCGAAACGCCGGGCACAGGAATCGAGGTTTCCAAGGTTAAAGCAGACGAGTCAGATTCAGATTCAGATCTAGAAAGCGACATGGAGGATCTCGACATTGATAGCGATGCATAACGAGGAGAAGAGAGGACAAGGGAGATTTTATATACGTTATAAAATGACAGGGGAAACTAATTTGGCTAATGCTTTTGCGCTTCGTATGTGAATAATTTAACTGCTGCTGCACCCCGCTCGAATTCTCGGGATCGGGGTTCCGCTTCATATAGATATAAAGGCAGAAGGGAACCCCACGTTCAACTCCAAGGCCCATTCCCCCACTGTAGCAGTCGCACTGTCTCCGGTATTCAAGCAAATATGAAAGCTATTCAGTTTAATAATTGGCAGTTCAGGCTCTTTAAGGGAACTGATACTGAAGCGCCCAATGCTCCCCATGATTGGCTCCCAGCCCATGATGCAACGGCCTCTGTCACGGAGATATTTCCTGACCTCATTCACAACGGCGTGATCCCGGACCCATTCTTGGACAAAAACGAGCAATTAGTCCAATGGGTTGGTGAGCAGGAGTGGGAGTATCGCTCTACAGCGGATATACATGAGGATTTAGCCGGTAAGACCGTGGAGCTCGTGATGCATGGTCTTGATACCTTCGCCGATGTGTTCTTTAATGGTGAGCTTCTCATCCATACAGATAACATGTTTGTCAGATTCACAGTACCAGTCTCCCCATTAAAGGGAAATAATGAGATTAGAATCCGTTTCAGGTCAGTCTTTGACGTCGAACAACCATACTCTCCAGCTGACTTGCTCGGTGGTATCAAGAGCAGAATGTTTGTCAGAAAGGCTCAGTATCATTATGGATGGGATTGGGGTCCGACTCTTGTTACTTGTGGTATTTACAAACCTGTGGAGATTGTAATCCATGAGGGGAACAAGCTGGAGTCCGTCTACATTGACTATGAGGTTATAAATATTAAGAGAGGAGAAGTCAAGTTTACTGTTAAGTCAGACATTATTGGAGAGGGTTCCGTCACCCACGTTTTGAAGAAAGGTAGCCAAGTGGTTTGGGAGGGTGAATCCTCCTCGCCTAATATATTGGCAGGTGTGGATCTTTGGTACCCACACACGCATGGAAACCCATCCCTATATATGTTGACATCGACTCTTACCAATGGCAACACTATCACTACCACTGTGGGATTTCGCAAAGTTGAGCTCATCGAGGACCCGCTTGAGAAGGGAGCTTCTTTCTTCTTTCGTGTCAATGACATTGATATCTACTGTAATGGTTCTAACTGGATCCCAGCTTCTTCATACTTAACGACACTGAAGGAGAAGGACTACTTTGACTGGATCAAACTTCTCGCAGACGGAAACCAGAACATGGTCAGAATATGGGGTGGCGGTATTTATGAGTATGACTGGTTTTATCAGGCATGCGACGAGCTCGGTGTGATGGTTTGGCAAGATTTCATGTTTGCATGTGGTCAATATCCTGGTGATGTCAAATTTGTACAGTCTGTTAAGAAAGAGGCAACCCAGAATGTTAAGAGATTGAGAAACCGAGCTTCTGTTGTTATCTATGCCGGAAACAACGAGGATTACCAGACATACGAAGACTTGAAGATTCCAGATTCTGAGTTTTACGCTCGTAAGATTTATGAGGATACTCTGCCGTCTGTTGTTAGCTCTTGTTACGGGTCTGCAGAAATTCCTTATATCCCAGGCTCACCGTGGTCAAGAAATGGTCTTTCAGCCGCTGATCTGCATAATGGTGATGTTCATCAATGGAACGTTTGGCATGGCAAGGAGCTCCCTTATCAAGAATGGAGCAAGCTCGCGGGTCGTTTCATCTCAGAGTTTGGTATGCAAGCTCTTCCGGTTCTTCAAACTTTTAAAGAATTCATTACTAATGAAACTGAAATGTTTCCACAATCTTCTACAGTGGAAATGCATAACAAAGCTGCTGGTTTTGAAAGGAAGTTGGCGATGTACACGTTTCAAAACATCCATATTGATTCATTTGGATTGAGTGATTGGATTTATGCAACACAATTGATGCAAGCTGAATGCTTGACGCAGGCATTGCTTGCATTTAGAAGAAGATGGGGTGTTCCTGGAAAGAGGGAGACAAGTGGGCAACTTGTTTGGCAGATCAATGATACATACCCTGTGACATCATGGGCAGTGGTTGATCATTACAAGAGACCAAAATTGGGATATTATGCCTTGAAGAGAAGCTCTGAAGCTGTTGTCTTGGGAACTACGAGAGTTATTAAAGCAAGGGATGGAACAACCGATGATAGCGCTCTTTGGAAGATCAAGGATAAATCGTATGACTTGGAAGTTTGGGTCAACAACTTGACCTTAAAGGACATTGAGGCAAAAATTGTCCTGGACTCGTATTCTGATGGAAAGACTCTGTTTTCTGTGTTTGAATCATCAGTATCTTTGAGTGCGAACTCCACATCTGAGTGTTTCACCTTTTCAATCGATAGCCTCAAAGCTTCCTCTGTCAGCAGTGTTACAATCAGGGCCACGCTACAGAAAGATGATGGATCTCTTATTGCTTCAGCTATAGATTGGCCACAGCCGTTGAAACACTATCCACAGTCTCAAACACCAGTTAAAGTCTCAGTAAACGGAGATGAGGTTACCGTTTCTACTAATGCGCCAGTAAAAGGACTCTTCTTAGAGTCTGAAGGTGAATATGTGGCATTTGAAAACAATGGCTTCGATCTCTTTACGAATGAGTCCAAGACCATCAAGGCTCCAGGTTTGAATAGCCGTTCTGTTGCTACGAGACATCATTTCTCTAAATAAAACGTAACGTAATATGAATAAAAACTTGTTTACTGTCTCAAAAATTCTGCAACTATGTTCATAGTATCATGAGGGAAAAACACAGCTGGATCATGGATGGTGTGCTCGTCTTCGATGAAGGGATCAATCCCATGACATTTTGAAAATGATAAAATATCGTCCCTCAAACACTCCTTACCCCCACATCCGATGAACACTTTTGGTGGTAGCTTCAAATCTCTCCATGTAATTGGGTTGAACTTTTCTGTTTCATCAAAGATCATAAGAGACATACTTTTGAGAAATTTTGCATTGATAATATCTGAATCATTAAATTTCTCGTATGAGTTTCCTTGATTAACGGTGGGCCAGATGTTAACCCAGGGGGATAGCAGGACAAGACTCTTCAGCTCTTCATCAATTTGGACTTCATCAACACCATCAAAGGGAGTTTGTGAATGCTTGACCAAGGAAAGCCAAAGATGCCCGCCCGCAGAATCACCAAGCAAAGTGATATTGCGGGAAGTCTCCTTAATTAAAGAATAAACCTCGGCTGCCTCTTGCAGCTGTACGGGAAACTTTTGTAGGAGCGTGTAATCCAAGACCAAGATAGACATCCTCATGCCGGAACACGCACGGTACAAGACCATCACCATCTCTAATAACGGTGGATATAAACCAAAGCAGTAGCCACCCCCATGCGCAAAGACAACCACAAGGTCATCTTTGGAACGATTTGGCACTTCCACAAGCCAAACAGCTCTGGTACCACCAAAAGAAGACTTGCTATTGTTCAATGGAGGCTGTTCATTTCGGCAAACGAGCTTGATACAAGCTGTTGCACTCGGTGATTTTAGTTTGACGAGGAGTTTCAATGGGATAATACGGATCCAAAAAGCTGCAGTTTTAGAAAGAATTGTTGCAAAGGATGGGTACATCTGACAATCGAGTGATAAAGATCCTCTCCGCATAAAAGAGCTCAAAATTACGCGATCAAAATACAGTGAGTTTGACGGTGTATGGATTCATTGAAAAGATCTTTTCCCCAGATATTTGGCAACACTTCAAAAGACAGTGGTTTTCGACCTGGATGGGACTTGATTGTGCTGTTCGTTGCCTAGAAGCGAGCGGCATTCGGCTTTACTCTGGGGCTGACAGCAGCAAAAACCGTTTCTTCCTAATGAGGTAAAAACCGAAACTCTACCGGATTGTACCTTATTAGGAAGAAACGGTTTTCGCACTAACAAATTCCACTTGTGCTAGGACCCGCCTCCTTATCTCCACATTTTTTGTTGGAACATATCCTTCAAGCAACGAAAGGAAGCCTCAATTAAAGGTGTCCATCATGGGTGTGTTTACTGAGCACCCGTACACGGCGGTTACCGAGAAGGTGAACGTGATAGTGGCCCATGATGATATGGATGTGGATATTGAGCTTCCAGAGCTCCTATCTGTAACCAAGATGCAACGCACTGGTCCTACTGAGCTTGCTCGTGCAATCCGCAAGAAGCTAAAATATGGCTCTGTATCTGAACAATCTAAAGCTGTGGAGTTATTGAACGGGGTTGTCTCCAATGGCGGAAGAAAACTGGAGGACTTGTACAACGATAGCAAACTCCTTGAAAGACTCCGTGTCATGGCCAATGACTCCACATTGGATATCACTGTGAGAAAGAAAGTCATTGCATGCGCTATTGCCTGGAACGAAGAATTTGAAGGACAGGGAAGAGAATATGCTGGAATTGTTCAGTTGAAACACCAATTACCAAAGGTCAGGAGAAAGAAGAGAAGGCCAGCAAGGGATGACTTCATGGCAGATGAAGCAGACCATTCTGAAGATGAAGATGAGGATGATGGTGATGAAGTCTCCACTTCTTACAGAGCTACCTCAAGACAAGCACCGAGAGGGACTGCAGTTAATCCCAATGACAAGTATCGTATTCCAAAGATCAATTTACAGAAGGAGGCTCCCAAGATCAAGCTCATCATTGCAGAGGCTTCTAAGTGCTCGACAGATTTGCACAACTCATTGAAGACTCTTGACATAAAGCACGGCGAGACAAGTGAGGACAGTGACCGTGCAACGCTGTTATTCGACAAGACAAGAGCAGTTAGAAGAAAGATCTTGAGATATTTGCAGCTGGTTGAGTCCGAGGAATTCCTGGGTTCATTGATTCATGCTAATGAAGAGCTTGTGGACGCCCTGCAGAACTACACGCAGTTGTCCAGATCCACAGGGGCCGATGATTCTGATAGTGACGATTATAGCACTGCATCAGATGATGACGACGACGATGACCTCACCAGCGTGACTGACTCTTTGGCCTCTGCCATGATTGATCAGCATGCATCGAGGGCTCCACCACCGATCCCTGGCTCCAGACGCGTGAAGAGTGTGGCCACGGACGACGACCCATTTGGCGATTCCAACAAGGTCGACGAAGCCTGGAAGTAAACAAAAGATAATAACTAATCTCTCCATTCTTGAATGTACAATTGAAATGTCCCGGATTGTTTGTAGAGGAATATCTTACGAAATCCGGATCGCCAAACAATAACGCACAAGAAGAAGCGCCTCGTATACCCCAGCAGCTTCGAAGTGCCAACGCACACTCAACACCAACGGAAAAAATCCTAGGAAAGAGACAAGGAATATGGCATACGGAGGCAATCAAGGAGGTTGTTGGAGACGTGACAGCAGCCTTGCTAACGGAGAAAGATGTGACGACACTGGAGGCCACCAGAAGCCCGACAATAGCGCCAACAAGAGAAACTTGATGGGTGGCGGCAGACACCAGAATGATGGCAAACATTACGGCCAGCAATCTCAGAAGTCTCCGAAGTGGCATCAACAGAAGAGTAACAGCAGCAACAAGGATGGCCTATCACGGCGGCAATTCGAAGATGACCTGCATCAAGACCTTCTCAACAGCTCAGCACCAAGACCTCAGGATCAGTTTAGAATCGCTCCTTCTCCACAGGATCCTAGCTCGCAACAAAATTTCCCAAGATGTTGGACCAAGGATCAGTTTCCAGTACTGCAGAGCGGCGGCCATATTGTACTAATGAGTGGTGCTGCTCCTTCTTCAGAAAACGATGGAAAAGGAGATGTAGCGCATACTATAGCAGATCAACAACACCCAGGCGGTCAATTTTATAGACCACATCCAATGTCTGGCATTGGTAATATACCCGCTTATTTACAGATGGGCCCTGGTATGGGTTACGTGACCCAAGGTGAGCATGAAGTGCTTTTGAACAACTATCGTGTATTGAAGCAACAGTATGACGATATCACCAGGAAGCATCGAGAACTTAAGAATGCATACAAACAAGAACGTGAGGAGAATGAAAAGCATCAGATGATACTGATGGAAAGAGTGAAAGCCGCTGAAGCTTCAAAGAATTGTCCCTCAAAGATCAATATTCCTAAGGGATGTGGGCAGAATGTTAACGGAGATGAAGCGTCTAAAAAGAGAAAGAGGACTAGCACTACGGATGCTAAGACTCAAACTCATCGTGAAAGAGAGAAGATAGATTCAGGGGTCTCTTCTGGTAGTGCTATCAAGGCGGAAAGAGATAAGTACAGAAGAAAGGTCGATGCTCTGACTAATGAGCTTCAGAGATCTCATGAGGAAAAAAAGAACGCCAACAACCAAAAAGATGAGTTGTCAAAAGAGCTTGCTAGTGCTCGAAAGGCTTTACAAGATGTTAATAATGAGAGAGCTGCTATCATAGATAAGTATGCTGTTTCAGAGATCAGCGGATCTTTTGTATCTCCTTTGGTGTCGAATGCTGAACTTAGTGATGATGGTGAAGTTGAGAAATACAACTTTCTAGCTTCTCACAAGACAAGGTTCAGAGAACTTTATCAGAGAAAGGAATACTATAAGAAGAAGTATACACAGTCGCTCGAGGAGCAGAACAGGGAGCAAAAGAACTATTTGCTTACAAACAAGATGTTACTTGAAAAGTATGTACTTTAATAATCCTATCCCTTATGGCGTTGAAAAAGGACTTTACTGTTCCAGTTGCTTCATGGCCAAAAGCCAAAAAGAATCCTATGCTATGTGATTGAATTTGATGATTTTTCATTATGAATACATAAAGCGCAAGTGAAATCAGAGTTTCCCACCTGGAGTCTCTGATAGCTTCTTACCGGATTCCATTGTGAAATCAGCTTTCTGCCTTAACATAATGGCTGGATGCTCACCCCTTTCTTTCAACTCCTTGAATATTAACACCGGCTTTTCATCCAATTCCAAGATTCTTTCTTTATCTCCATAACAAATAACAAGGGCATAGTTTCTCCAATCGTCATTCAACTTGTGTCTCTTCATTGCAGCTTGTAGGATCTTAGAGCATGGGTCATCTGTAGATGCTCTTAGCTGCTTCAAGGGCTCAGAAACAGGCTTTGGTTGTAATGTAGAAACGGAAACTGATGATGTAGATTGTACTGTGAATGATGAACCACCTGTTGGTGAATGTAGATTGGCATTCGAAAGATTGGCACCCGAAAAAAGTGTTGAGTTTCGGAGTTGCTTCTCATGTTTCCTGAGTGATACACTAGAAGACTCCGAGGGGGACCCTGAGGATGATGCGGAAGCGGATTTTGTCTTGGTTGGTGATGCAATGTTGAATGGAGAAGAGGGGTGTGCGTTCTTGTCCGGTGTTGGGAGAGGCTTTTGCACGCTCCAACGTTGAGCGTCGTCCCTTAGACGCGCAATTTCGTCAACGAGTCCTCGTGTGGATTGATCAATAGCACTTTGAATCAGTTTTGTCAGATCTGTTAGAATGTATCTGATGGTCGCCTCATCTTGTGGGGCAACAAACTTGTTGGCTGTGAGGAGCTTGTTGATCTCGATCTTGATACGGACACGGTCGTGGAGCGACAGCCCCATTTCTTGTAAGTGCTCATCACGTAGATACGCCAGCGTCTCCCCTGTGATGTTGTTATCAGTGAACCTGAAGACAACATCATGGTCAAATGAGCACCTGGTGAGCCAGTTCTCAAGTTCCACGGGGCCCCATTCAGTGAACGGGGTCTGCACCTGTTCTGGCGCCTTGCGAAGCGTCAAGTCGTCGTCAGCAGTGTCCATATCTACCCTTAGAACCGGCTGCAAACCACGGTCCTATGCGATTGGCCATAGACTTGGAGAGCCCAAGGAAACCTTTTGACAGGTTCCAGAGAATGCGAGATTCGTGTGCCGGTCGGGACACACAACACGAATATGAGATACGAGGTCCGACCGGAATTTACCCTTTTTGAATTGTGTGAAGGAGGCATAAGGGCCGAGGCCCTTCAAAAAACGAAACTATCAGTGCCACCGTCTTTCCTCTTTGCTTTCTAGCATTTGATGCCTTCACTAGTAAATTGATGGACCCGCTCGTGCTCATCGCCCTAATATTCATTACATACACAGTGTTCCAACAAATATATCGTCGTTTTTTCCCAAAAATGGTCTCCAAGGAAGTTATCTCTAAGGTTCAGAACGGTATCAAGAGCAACGCTGTTTTTGTTGCATCCAAGACTTTCTGTCCGTACTGTCAGGCCACTCTCTCTACCTTTGACCAGATGGGTGTGAAGCCATATGTTCTCCAGCTTAACCAGTTGAGCGAGGGTGGTGAGATCCAGGATTACCTCAGAGAGATTACTGGCCAGAGTACCGTTCCAAACATCTTCATCAACGGTAAGCACATTGGTGGTAACTCCGACTTGCAGGAGCTCAAGTCCACCGACAAGTTGGAGAGCCTTTTGAAGCTTTAGAGTAGCCTTTGGCAATTATACGGATCTCGCTTGTTTTGTACTCAGATACCTAGTGTAGACGTGCTTACGACTTATTACTAATTCATTTAATTCAATATAAATAAGTATTTACACGCCTGTAAGGCCCAAATAAGTTATATACATACAAAAATCATGCTCTTAGTTGTTACCAACCAAAGTTTTCAGTGTGCAGATACACTTCTTGGACAGCTGGGTCAGCAAGAACCTTTTTCTGAGCGACTGAGACTGCGTTACCTACAGCTTCCTGAACCGAACCGGTGCCGGAGCAGATGAATGCGGTCTTTTGCCCAAGTTGGGCAGTTTGTAAAAGTTGAAAGAAGTCTGGCTTGGAGTTATGGAAGATCTTAATATATTCATCAAGTTTCATAGTCTCACCGAACTCCTTAGACTCAAGTTGATCCTTAGATCCAGAATCCGGCGTTGTGGATTCACTTGTTGAGATTTGGGACTTTGCAGTAATGACATGAGTCGGAGAGCCCTCTCCAGTGTTAGTGACAAAGATATTGATATCAAACATTGACGTCATCCCGGCTTCAGAAGCAGCTTGAAGCGCAGAGACGAGTTCTTCATAGATCCACTCAAGAGCTCCTTCGGTGTGAATAACCCAGTAAAACTCCACCTTCTCCACGCAGTTTGTGGCCCAGAGTGCATGTTCTGCAACATAAGAAAGGAATGGAGCGGTGACAGAAACACCGGTGCCAGTGACAACCAGAACAAGCTTGTCAAAGGACATCGGATCACGGTTGATCCCGCCATATGGTCCATCGAGATAGCATCTGAGCTTCTTTTCAGCCTTCTCCTCCTTTATTAAATCATAGAGTTTTTTGGTCAGTCCTTTGCATGGCTTTACAACAAGTTTCAGTGTGCTATTTCCCATGGACTTACTTGTAGTGAGGACAGAGAATGGGTGGTTGTCAAGGGTATGCAGACCATATACGAATCTGATGAATACGTGCTGGCCTGGGGCCCATTCAAGTTCATACTTGCTCTCAATAGGGACACTGACTTCAAAGACGCCCTCAGGAAGGGATTTCAAAGATGCTTCTTTGGATTTGAAAGAGTAATTATTTGGTTTGAAAGTGGTTTTAACCAAAGCTCTGTAAAGCATCTGGAACACCCAGAAACCCAAAGTACCCCATATATATCGCTCGGAATTCATGGAGCCATAAACATGCCAGCAGAGCGTTGCAAAGTACGCAAGTCCAAGAACCCAATGTGAGTGCCACCATACCTCATAGATCATCCAACCGGAGACCCTTGTGCTAAGAACACAAAGCAGGAAGAGGAAAATGAGTGGAGGAACTCCATTTTTGTAAATGAACTCATTATCCCACATGTACTTCACACGGGCAATGCCACCTTCCCTGGAAGATTGAATAATGAATGGGAAAGTATGAACGAGTCCCAGGAACAAAGATCCCCAGCCGAGACCTTGATGGAAGATGTTGATCTTCTCGTAAGAAATACCAGTAACGAAGGAGATGAAGTTGGTTTTACCAGAGACGATAATAAGGAATGGAGTCAGGGCCATACACATCATACCTGTACGAACAGCCAATGGAGGAGAACCGAATCCTCTACATCCCCTATACCAGAAGTGTGGGATAAAAGCAACACACAGCACAAATAGAGTCGATGCACCAAGAACAAGAAGAGTGCCCAAGGTGGAAGGCAGACCTGTGACTCGAGATATAATCAATGGGATTCTGCGATATGACACCATTCTTCCAAGAGCTGTGATCTTCTCGAGGATTCTGAATCTGAAGCACTTCTTTCCCAATTTGTAGTTTCTATAAGACCAATCCGAGTACATATATGCAGCCTTCCTCATAATAGCCAAGAAGACAAGGACAGCACCAAAGTAGAGGCACCAGAATGCATATGTGCCCTGATAGGCCCAAGTATGTTTTCCTGACTGAGATATTTTGTAATATTTCTCGTACTCATCACTGCCCATGTCTGCGACGCAGTCGAGTCCTTTGTATGTCACTGTCATCTCAAAGTGGTGTTGAATACGACAAGGACCAGGATCGCGTGGGCGCACAGAAGGATAAGTGTACTATGAATAAGGCAGTGAGATCCTTTATAAATAAGTGACTGAGCACTTTTCAGATCTTTCCGCATCTTTATGAGCGTTCTGACGGATCTTTTTTAATTTGCTCATGTTGGCTGGATGGCTATAGAACGGACTGCCTCCAAACCCTGAACGCCCCCTCTCCTCTAAAAAGCCACTTCAAAGGCAAATTAGTGGCGCTAACAAGCATGAACCTTTTCGAATAGAGTGAAGAGATTACAATCAGAGAGAAACCTTGTTTATTCTACACCAATGCGTGCCCTTTTGTGTACAGATCTGTCATATGCAGACAGCTTGAGATCCCCACTCTGGGCATTCGTTGAGACAGACGCAACAGGAAGGAGACGACCAATGTTGCCAGCAATCCTCCGAGATGCACGAACCGCTTTACCGTGAGCATATATTGAAAGCCGAGGAGAGTCTCCAGAACGCAGCGTGATTAGTGTCCAGAGTGCTAGATTCTAAATTTTAATTTGCTCAAGCGGCCAAAAATGACTCAAGATATTCCTAGTACATGATCCAAGACAATAGTCTTAGCATCATCCGAGAACAGGTGTCGGTATCTTGGTCCCAATCTGTTAGGATGAGCTCTCAATTGTTTCAAATAGGATAACTACACAATTTCTTCTAAGAACAGGATGACCTCTGAAAAGTAGGGGAACGATATCACGTGACCAGTCTGATAGCGTCGGATTAGAAACCTATTACAAATAAAAGAATTCGAAAGACATTCCTATACAACAATAAAAATCGTTGAGCACAAAGGCTCAGATTCAAATGAGCAGGCAACTCCAGGTGGTTGTTAGAAGGAGAATACGAAGCTCGCGGACCGAGAGTCTCCAGAAGTCATATGGGGAACCTGCTTGAATGTTGCCAGTTGGGTCACTATAATCTCTCACCCTCCCACCCCTCTCAGATTGACAGCGACTAAACGGAGAAATCTAGCTCACAGCTCCGCATGAACCCAGAGCGCCAAAGAAAGTGAGCGAGGTCTAAGAAAGGCGGAAAGAGAGAGTATCAATCACGTGACAGAAGTAGTAAAAGGCTTCAAGACCGGTTTAACAATAAAACAGCCTTTGATGGAAAACCAAAAAAGGCAAATCCCAGTAGACGCCTCTTCATAAAGCAATGTGCCACACCAAACCTCCTTCCAGCATGCGTCATGTCTTAAAGAAACGCACATTCCCAGATCTTTCACCTCATCTCCCATTCCGCAAGTGCGCAGTGTGGCCCAACCGTGTTATTGTGATGATGATGCAGTTGACTGTTTCCTTTCAAAACACCAAACAATACAACCTTCGAGAAGCTCCAGGAACACCCATTAGAACCTGTTACGAGGGACATAGAGATAACCACAGTCGCAGAAGACGCTTTTAGGAGTCAGCCGCCCTTTTGTTACTGAGAATGCGCCGTTTCTCTGAAATACCAAACACTCCTACGCCGCAGACGCGTAACGGCGACCTCAAAGTTGGCGCCTTGGTCACTATACCTAACACTGGGAGAGCGATACTTAAGTACGTGGGGCCCGTAGAAGGTAAGCCTGGGAAATTCGCAGGATTTGAACTTCTTGGTGACAGTGCTGTCCTGGGGAAAAACTCAGGAGAAGTTAATGGCGTTGAGTACTTCAAGACATCACAGCCTGGGGCCGGATTGTTTATGAGTTACGACAAGTTGATACAGACGTTAGAGGGTACATATTCGCCACAAAATAACTTCAGATTATCTCTCACTGGAGGAGCAGTTCGTTTCAACCAGACACCAAGCAGAAATGGTGCCCATTCGACGCAGGCGTCAGCGGCTAAGAAGCATCCAGTTATCACTCGTCAAAACTCGACCCCACCATTATCCACAGTGCCTGGATCTTCTTCAAAGAACAATTCCGCTGAGAGAGAACTTCAGAGAGTGATGCACTCCAAGATTATTATTGAGAACGAGAGGGACAATCTCCTACGAGAGGTTGATGACTTGAAAAGTCAGATTCAAGACGCCAACGACAGACTTGACGAGAACGGCACACTTTTGAGACAACTGCAAAGATCTTTTAGAGATACACAGCTTCAACTTGAGACAGCTAATGAGAGAATCGCACAATCAGATAATAAATTGGCAAAACAAAGAAGGGTATATGAAGACCAGAGGAAGGAGCTTCTTGAAGTTCTTGATCAAGTCGAGGCTCAAGTCAACGATAACGAACAGCTATACATTGGCGAATTGAGAAAACTACAAGAAGAGCTGCGCCAAAAACAGGAGATCATTGATGACCTTCAGGCCAAATTTAAAACGTTACAAGAGCTGTATGAGAAACAGAAGAATGACATTGAAAGGGTGGAGGACAAACAGCTTGATAACTTACAGAGCGAAGTCCAGAATTTGAAACTCAAGAATTTGACACAAGTGAAGGCCATTGAACAGCTTCGAGATGATGTCAAGGATAGAGAGGCAAGGATCGAGTCTTTGAGTAAGGAGAGTCTGGGTCTGAAGGAGGCACATATCACAGGTAAGACCAAGATGGATTCAAAGTTAGAAGAACAAGAGAGCATCATCGAGAAGTACAAGGCCGATGCTGGTGTAAAAGAGAATGAAATTGCCGACCTTCGTGAGCAAGTGAGACAACTCCAGGCGAAAGTCGAACAGTCTTCAAGGGGCATTTCTGATCCTGGTGCAATGGCAGAATTGAAGAAGCAGCATGATGATACTGTTGCTGAAATGACTATCGCTATCAACAACCTAAAAGAGAAGCTTAAACTGAGCACCGGCGAGGATCGTTTGCAAGAGCTGGAATTCAAGTTGGAAAACAAGGAAAATATTATTTCAGACCTTAGATCCCAACTAGCGGAGGAGCAGAAGAGGTCAGAGTCTATCGGTGCTTCAGACAATGATCTTGAAGCTTTGAAAGATGAAATATTGTTGAAGTCGAAGACTATTGAGAAACTCCAAACCGAACTCACTTCTATGAAGAGATCTGTGGAGGATTTCAACGCCCTTCAGGAGAAGCTGTCCACCATGGAATCACAAATCAAAGAGCACGAAGCAAAGATCAATGAACGTGATTTGTTGTTGGATGAGCACAAGAAAAAACTTGTGATTCACACGTCTGCTAGTGAGGATATGACGAGCATTCTCTCTGTCAAAGAGCAGGACCTTTCGTTAGCACAGAAAGAGATAAAAGACTTGACTGAGAAGTTAGAGCAGATAATCTTGGAGAAAAAACAATGGGAGACTGTGAAGGCGTCTAAGAGGGAGCTCGAAGAAGCAGTAACACTCAAGGAGAAGGAGATTGAGATTTTGAGATCTAAGATGAAGGAATACGAAGGCACGAAGGATGTAAGACTTAGCGAGACGGATCGTGCCGAGCCAGAGAAATCAAGTGAAAGTCCTGAGTTGGAGGAAAAAATCCTTGAGATCGAAATTTTGAAGGAGGAGATTACTGCCTTGAAGAGTTCAGAAACGCAGAGGGAGAAACAAAGATTGACTGAAGAGCTTGCGACACTCAGAAAGCAAAATCGTTACACAACAAACCAGGAGCTTCTCGAACAGATTCAGCTGCTGCAAAAGGAGATCGCATCGAGGCCTACTGTGGAGGAGTTGAAACAAGTCCGCTCGGAACTTGAACTTGTCGAACAGCTGCGCAGAGTTGAAGCTAAGGCCAAAGATAAAGAGATATATCAGCTGAAAGAACAAGCATATGGTCGTTTCAGTGAGAGCAGCTCACCTGTCATTTCAAAACCTGTTGAGCCTTTGGCATTGAACACACGAGCGGCCCACAACTCGCAGGCCGATGCTGCTCGTACTTCACCAATACTCAGTCCATTGTCAGCAAACCGACCACCTGTGATTTCACAAGTTGTTGATGGTGCCCTCCAGGTTTACATTCCAGAAAGCAAGCGGGACCCAGGAAACGGGCGAAAATTGTGGTGTGGTCTTTGTGAAAGATCTGGCCATGACAGCATCGACTGCCCTTACGAAAATGACATCTTCTGACCACTGTGGACTAGTGGGGTGATTCACACAATGCAGTCCAACTTAATCATGAATTAGCTGTCATATACTGGTGACTCATCAAACTTGTAGAAAGTTAGACAAGGTATTCTTCAGAGAATCAAGAAAGACAATGCTGTTCCCCGGGATCTGATTGTTTGAACCGGGCCGGACCGGGCATTTTTTTTTTCCTGCGCGTGCATCACGAAAATTACAAGTGAGTCAGGACATTAGATAACTGAAAAGGCAGTGCTTTTGCCTGGACTTCATCGCACAGAAGGTCAAGAAGCCAGCAATCGACCACAATGCCCTTCCCAGTTCTTCCTGTGTTCTCTTCTTCTGAGGACCCACTCTTGGCGTCACTTTCCGTCACCGGTGCTGCTCTTGTCGAGGTTGCCTCTGTCGACGAGTTCAACAAGTTCGCCCAAGTTCTCGGGGCCAGCGAGGCTCTTGTTGCTCCTTCCAAGTTTGACGTCCAGACTGTGATTGATCTCCTTAACAACGGTGCAAGTAAGGTCTTTTCTACCGCTGAGCACTACTCCGAGCTCGTTTCTGCCGGTGTCCCAACTGGCCGTATCGCATTGCAGTTGACATCAGCATCACAGTGCGCTGAATCCACCGCTGGTGCATACGTCTTGCCATCCTCCACACCTATTGGCGATATCCGTTTTGCTTCTGATAATGGCAACCGCCTCATCTACGTCGCCTTCTCTAAGGAGGAGGCTTCTTCTCCGGTGACTGTTCAGTCAGTTGTGCAAGCGCAGGCCATCCCAGTGATTTCGTCATCGTCTCTGACCGTGGAGGGCTCAAGTTCTGAAGGTAAGATTTCCATCAGCCAGCTCTTCATCAGCTCTCTTACCACAGATAGACCAGACGGTCTTTTCACTACACTTGTATCCGATACACGCGGCTCTGCTCTTGGTCTCGTTTACTCATCCGCTGAGTCTATTGCCGAAGCCATCAAGACCAAGGCCGGTGTTTACCAATCCAGACGCCACGGTCTTTGGCGTAAAGGTGCCACTTCTGGTGCTACACAGGAGCTCGTAAAGCTCAACAAGGACTGCGATGGTGACTGCCTCCAGTTTGTCGTTAAGCAGGCTGGCACAGGATTCTGCCACTTGGAGACTGATTCTTGCTTCGGTGATGTTTCCGGACTAACAAGGCTTGAAAAGACACTGCAAGACAGATTGGCCAATGCACCAGAGGGATCATACACCAAGAGACTCTTTACAGATGAGGGCCTTCTCGCTGCAAAGATAAAGGAAGAGGCTGATGAGCTCGTTGAGGCTAAGACTAAGGACGAAATTGCTTGGGAGTGTGCTGATTTGTTCTATTTTGCTTTGACGAGATGTGTGAAGAATGGAGTTAGTTTGCAGGACATTGAAAAGAACCTGGACTTGAAGGGACTTAAAATCACTAGAAGAAAGGGTGATGCCAAACCACAATACTTGGAGAAAAAGGAAGAGCCAAAGAAGGAGACTCCAAAGCCGGTTACCCCAGAGCAGCCGAACAAGGACGCCTTTATCAAGATGGCTGTTATTGATGCTAGAAAAGCATCTTCTGAGGAGGTTGCCGCTGTTCTCACAAGACCTGTCCAGAAAACTGCTGATATCATGAAGCTCGTGAATCCAATTATCGACACTGTACGTACTCGTGGTGATGCAGGTCTTCTTGAACTCACTGCCAAGTTTGACGGTGTCAAGCTTGAGTCTCCAATTCTCAAGGCACCATTTGCACCAGAGCTGTACGACATCTCTGACGAGCTGAAGGGTGCTATTGACCTTTCCATTGAAAACGTTGAAAAGTTTCACGCTGCACAACTCCAGACCGAGACCCTCAAGGTCGAGACGCAACCAGGTGTTGTTTGTTCTCGTTTCGCTAGGGCTATCGAGTCTGTTGGCCTGTATGTTCCAGGTGGTACTGCTGTTCTCCCATCCACTGCTATCATGCTTGGTGTTCCAGCCAAGGTTGCTGGATGTAAAAATATTCTCGTGGCTTCTCCACCACGTAAAGATGGTTCTTTATCCCCAGAGGTTGTCTACGTTGCTCACAAGATTGGTGCCCAGGGCATTGTTCTCGCTGGTGGTGCACAGGCTGTTGCCGCCATGGCTTATGGTACCGAGAGTATCACAAAGGTTGACAAGATTCTTGGTCCAGGTAATCAATTCGTCACCGCAGCTAAGATGTACGTTCAGAATGATACCACTGCTCTGTGCTCTATTGATATGCCAGCCGGCCCATCAGAAGTGTTGGTTGTTGCTGATGACAAGGCCGACCCAGACTTTGTTGCGTCTGACTTGTTGTCTCAGGCCGAGCACGGTGTTGACTCTCAGGTCATTCTTATTGGTGTTGGGTTGTCTGCTGAGAAGCTGAAGGCAATTGAGAGTTCTTTGCACGCCCAAGCCATCGAGTTGCCACGTGTTGACATTGTTCGCAAGTGCATTGAGCACTCCACCACATTGCTTGTTCCAACTTACGAAGAGGCATTTGATTTGTCCAACCAGTATGCTCCAGAGCACTTGATCTTGCAAATAGAGGACGCTCCAAAGTATGTGGACCTTGTCCAAAATGCAGGTTCTGTATTTGTTGGTGCATACTCTCCAGAGTCTTGTGGTGACTACTCATCCGGTACCAACCACACACTGCCAACCTATGGTTACGCCAAGATGTACTCTGGTGTCAACACTGCCACTTTCCAGAAGTTCCTCACATCTCAGGATGTCACTCCAGAGGGTCTTCAGAACATTGGTTTCGCTGTCATGAGCGTGGCAAAGGTTGAAGGCTTGGATGCTCACAGAAACGCTGTTAAGATTAGAATGGAGAAGCTCGGGTTGTTGCCAAATGGATTCCATTAACCTGTTAAAGATCACACCATGTTATTTAGTTCGTAATACTTAGAGTCCTTGTTGACTTGTCTCGTATCCTCTCTTCGAAGTAGCTAACTTTCAAGCACTGGCAAATTGCCAACTACTCCTCAGGACAACAGAGACACTTCCTATGTGTCCAGTAAATCTCCATTCTCCAGGCTTTTCGAAGAAGTCCGTGATAGTTTAGTGGCTAGAATCTCCGCTTGTCGCGCGGAGGACCGGGGTTCAATTCCCCGTCGCGGAGTATCTTTTCTTATTTTTTTTGTGTCAGGGAGGGAGCAGACGTGGTCCTACCGAGCCATGCTCTCTTGAAGAGGGCATGATTCTTATCTCTAATGACGGACTCAGACACCCCAGGAGGCCAGCCTGTTCATAGGGTAGTTTTAGCGGAGACTACGAGATAGAGCCGCAAACAGGGCCGTCTAGTTAATGGGCTTGTTCTGCGTTTTAGCCCCTCTCTAGAAGCTCAATCACAGACCACGCTTCCCGGACCCAATCGTTTTTGTGGCACTTGTCTTTGACTTCGTGATGCAAACATGGAACAATTAGCTCTGCATTGGAACCACAACCACGCTCAGCATGGACAGTGCGAAGCCGAGGCCTGTTCTGTATTCCCGAGGAAACACATTGGAGAGGTTGCAGCTAAGACCTTGACTTGGACATGAGGACCAGACTCTTGAGGAGAGGGATCCCAGGCGTTAACTCTGACATCTACCACTTTGGATACTTTGAAGATTATACCGCACAAAGAGCCATTCCGCCAACACACAATGAGGTTGAGGCAATTATTGAACCCTTATACTTCTTCAGTGGCCTCTTTGTCGCTTTTGCACTCTTGACCTTCCTCCTCTTTGGTGTTAGAGAGTACTTGTGGTCCATGAGGGAGAAGAAGCGACTGAGCTCAAGTGGATCTGCATGGTCAAGTCACACTATCCCCTTGAATGAAGTCGAGAGAGATTCAAACCAGTTCCAACAAAAGAACAGAGCTTATCCGGATATACGAGGTATTCTGGCCAATGATCCACATTCTGGAGACTTTGAAGACTTGGATTCTGAAAAGCAAAAGGGGGTCCTGAATCATTTGAACGTCGTCCAGTCTTCGGCAAGCCAAGTCTCTTCATTTGCCGATGCAGATCAACACAAACCAAGGCTGAATTCAATTTCAGAGGCTGTTCCAGCGGCTGGTGTCCTAGGATATTCAATCAGACAGTTGATGGAGCTCAGACCGCCAATGTACACAGAGATTCTGGTAACTCCTCAGAAAGCGTATGATACACACACTTCATTGAGCGACGCAATTAGCTCTTATGTGAGTCTCCAATCAGTTGAGTTCAAATCTGGTGGCATTGCAGAAAAGACAGTCAAGGAGATTGATGTCCTGATTAGAAGAGCACTGAGCTCTGACACAGCCACCAAGAGGATATCTGTGTTCAGATTGATTGCTTTTGCCGCCAACTCAACATCTATGACAAACCCCAACATATTTTTGCCCAGTTTTGGAGAAATTATGGACTATTTGGTGGATACGGGTGTGATATTTGAGTATTTACGAGACTTTGGTGTTAACATGGCTAGACAGATCGTTGAGTTGGTGCTCCAATACTGTTATGCCCACTGGGCTTTTGGGCGGGATAGAGACCCACGGATTATTGAGCTGTTCAGGAAGTGGAATATCAGGGATCCACTTGCAGCAGGGCACGAGGTGTTATTTAGATATTTGGTCAACATCCAATTGGGGCTCTACACCGTGGAGGAAAGTTTGGACCTAACCTTGGTAAATATAACAATGACAAGAACCACTGTTTTACTCAAGCACATCATTTCAAATTCATCACATGGTGACCCCCAGAAAATTATCCCCATTATTGCACAAGCTGTACAGCTTGCAGAGAGTGTTGATTTGAAAATAACATACTATGGACTTCTTCATGCTCTCACTGAGTCACATGTCGAATGCTGCATGGAAAGAATGCTTCAAAGGAAGGATGCTAACTTGAAGACTTTGTTGCAAGGTGGATTATGGACTAAGAACCACAAAGATATTTTGAAGAAAGCTAAGAAGACATACAAAACTCTTTTAAAGAAGGCACCGGGAATTCATATTTGGTGGGACGAGATTAATGGGGGACAAGTGTATGTCAACCCTTCGCCAAAGGTTGATAGTGCCGAGGAAGACTCTAGAAGTCAGAGGCTCCAGAACTCTGATGGAAAGCCGGTGAGGCCAGGATCATGGCGTACACCTTCTTTATCTTCTAAGAAGGAGTACTGATGAAAGACTTTAATGGGTGCGGTGCCTATACATAATGCATTTGTAATTATGGTTTCAACAAAGTTAACGAATCAAGAAGCTTTTGTAGCAATACTTGACTTCCAGGAAATATTGTCCGGTTCTGTTTGCTAGTGTTGGTACAATGGTGCTCAAGTTGATGGTCTGATCAAACTCTGGGGGTCACGAGTGGGTTGCAAAGTTTCCCCATGACTACGTTCAAGGGCCATACGACTAGCGTGTCAAAAGCTTGATTGAGATATCAAAAGAAGAGGGACAGTGCCTCTATTGTTTCGGTGTCACCAAGTGAACGCTCACCGTCACTCATTATGTTGTATTTAGTCTCCTCTGGTCTCCGCCGACACTTACCACAATTAATCTACAAGAGCTATTATTAGTAGAATATCCTAAATTTCACAGCCCGTAGACTATCCAATAAATAGTACTTTGTATAAACAACTTAGTGCATACGTGTGAATACGTAACAAAAGACAGCACACAATGTGTTGACTCCATTACAAAATTCACACCTCTTCAATCTTCACACCTCAACAAAAATCATGCAAAATAAAACAAAACCTTAGAGATCAAGAAAGCTGTCCAACTTAGTTCTTGGAAGCCATCTTGTTCAAAGCAGAACCGGCCTTGAACCATTCAATCTGCTCAGCGTTGTAAGTGTGGGACAATGGAGTCTCCCAAGCCTCGCCGTTCTTTGGATGCACTCTCAAGGTGACGTTCTTACCTGGAGCCAACTCAGTCAAACCAAGAATGTCAACAGTGTCTTCTGGGTTGATCTTGTCGTAAGCCTCTGGCTCGACGAAGTTCAATGGCAACAAACCCTGCTTCTTCAAGTTGGTCTCGTGGATACGAGCAAAGGACTTGGTAATGATAGCGAAACCACCGAGGAATCTTGGCTCCAAAGCGGCGTGCTCTCTGGAAGAACCTTCACCGAAGTTCTCACCACCAATGACAACCCACTTGATACCAGCATCTCTGTAAGCACGAGCAGTGTCTGGGACACCAGAGTACTCACCAGTGTACAAGTTCTTGACAGTGTTAGCCTTACCGTTCTCAGCATTGATAGCACCAATCATGTAGTTGTTAGAAATGTTCTCCAAGTGACCACGGTACTTCAACCATGGACCAGCCATAGAGATATGGTCAGTTGTGGTCTTACCAACAGACTTGATCAAGATTGGCAAGTTAAGACCATCCTTACCATCCCATGGCTTGAATGGAGTCAACTTCTGCAAACGGTCAGACTCTGGAGAGATGATAACGTTAACGGAAGCACGGTCAGCTGGTGGAGCCTGGTAAGTGTTCTCACCAGGGTCGTAACCTCTAACTGGAAGGGAGTCACCAGAAGGTGGCTTCAACTTGAACTCCTTACCATCGGCACCGACAAGAGTATCAGTGATTGGGTTGAATCTCAAGTCACCAGCAATAGCGTAAGCGGTAACAAGTTCTGGAGAAGCAACGAAAGCGTGGGTTTCTGGGTTACCATCGTTTCTGGCAGTGAAGTTTCTGTTGTAAGAAGAGACAATTGTGTTCTTGTCACCCTTCTTGATATCCTGTCTGTCCCACTGACCGATACATGGACCACAAGCGTTGGCCAAGACAATACCACCGAACTCTTCGAATGTCTCCAACTGACCATCTCTCTCGATGGTAGCTCTAATCTGCTCAGAACCTGGGGTAACGGTGTACAAGGTCTTAGCCTTGAGGCCGTGGTCAGCAGCATCCTTGATGATAGAAGCGGATCTGGTCATATCCTCATAAGAGGAGTTGGTACAAGAACCAATCAAACCAACCTTAACATCCAATGGCCAGTCGTTAGCAACGGCAACCTCCTTCATCTTGGAGATTGGGGTGGCGAGATCTGGAGTGAATGGACCGTTAACGTGTGGCTCCAATGTGTTCAAGTCAATCTCAATAACCTCATCGTACTCACAACCCTCGTCAGCCTTGAGGAAGTCATTCTTGTACAAGGTAGCAAACTCGGCAATCTTGCTACGACCAGTAGCATCCAAGTAGGAAACCATGGACTTGTTGAATGGGAAGACAGATGTGGTAGCACCAATCTCGGCACCCATGTTACAGATGGTACCCATACCGGTACAAGAGAAGGTGTCAACACCGTCACCAAAGTACTCGACAATCTTACCTGTACCACCCTTGACGGTGGTGATACCAGCCAACTTCAAGATGATATCCTTTGGAGAAGCCCAGCCGTTCATCTTACCGGTCAACTTGACACCAAGGATCTTTGGGGCCTTCAACTCCCATGGCAAGTCAGCCATAACGTCAACGGCATCAGCACCACCGACACCGATAGCCAACTGACCAAGACCACCAGCGTTTGGAGTGTGGGAGTCGGTACCAATGATAAGAGCACCTGGGAAGGCATAGTTCTCAAGGACAATCTGGTGGATGATACCGGAACCTGGCTTCCAGAAACCAATGTTGTACTTAGCAGTGGCAGTGGCCAAAAAGTCGTAAACCTCCTTGTTCAAGTTGATGGCGCGCGCCAAATCCTTGGCACCACCAACCTGGGCCTGGATCAAATGGTCACAGTGGACAGTGGTTGGGGTGGCAACCTGTGGCAAACCAGCAGACATGAACTGCAAAATAGCCATCTGGGCGGTAGCATCCTGGCAAGCAACACGGTCTGGTCTGAGCTTCAAGTACGACACACCCCTCTCAATCTCCTGTCCGTGTGGGTCATCCAAGTGACCGTAGAGAATCTTCTCTGCGTATGTCAATGGTCTGCCAAGTCTCTGCTTGACAATCTCAACATTCTCCAAGTGCTTCTTGTAGGCAATGAAGGAGTGGTCCTCCAACAAGTTCTGGCCAACCTTGGAATCTCTGGTGAGCTCAGAGACGCTGGCAAAGCCACGCGCCAATCTGCCGTTCTTGAGGGTGTTGCGGGCAGCCAACATGGTTGTGTAGCAACTGTGTGATGGCGATATCTCAAGAGAACAGTTTACACACTAACCGCCCCGTCCTGTGGTCCAGCGTTGGCTGACTGGGGGGCAGGCCTGTTGATTTTAAAGGGCCGGATCCACGCAGCGGCAGATGGCTGCTCCGGGACACACAGCAGGTCATTCAGCACATCGCT
>JAKTVL010000114.1:0-28203 GCA_030557175.1 Petasospora japonica
GGGGTTGGGGGTGGCCCGCCCTGTGTTTTTTTTTTTTTTTTTTTGGCTTTAGCTGATTGATTACTCCAGCTCTTCTCAGACGCTGTGTATCTACTTGTGGCTCGGGAGAGTTGAGGGGTTTGCTTAGCCACAATAGACATATTTCACTCCTCGCTCAAGGCGGCAACGCTGTTTCACCTGTCTCCATCGTGGACCTGCCTCTCTCCGCTCTGGGCACGGGTTCCTGATTGCATCGATTCACCGGTTATTCCAAGATGCCTGGGAGAAGAAGAAGAAGCTCCTCATCATTATTCCATTTTGAAGAAGATGAAGCAGTGGAAGAAGAAGAAGGAAAAGAAGAAGAAAGGAGTGATCTAAGGTCAACTATCAAAGAGAGACGCTCAAGTTCCTTTCTGGTACCAAATCCAGAGTCGCTGTCATTGAAAGAGGATTACCATTCCTCCGCTTCCTATCAAAGAGCGGTTGGAGATTTTGAGGAATGTTTTATCATTGGGACTGGCTCATTTGGCGATGTTTATTTAGTCAAGGATAGGTATACTGGAAAGCTGTTTGCCAAAAAGACTATTAAGAAGATGAGACTGATGGGTAATAAAAAAGACCTACAGAACTCTAGAAACGAAAGAGACATTCTGGCCAAGATCTCTCATCCATCTATTGTCAAGTTGTTCTATGCATTACATGATAATGAAGACATAAATTTCATTCTGGAGTATATCCCCGGTGGAGAGCTATTTAAACATCTCTTGGATTCCCCCGGCCACTGCTTTGCCGAAAGTAAAGCAAAGTTTTATTTGGCACAGATTGCAGATGCATTACATCATTTGCACACCATGGACGTCGTTTATCGTGATTTGAAACCAGAAAATTGTCTCTTAGATGCCAGAGGACATGTTGTTTTGACTGATTTCGGATTATCCTCAATGGATTCTAAATGCCATTCATTGAAAGGTACACCTGAGTTTACTGCTCCAGAAGTATTCCAAGGCGATGAGTACTCATTCAAAGCCGATTGGTGGTCATTTGGAGTTATGATGTACGATATGCTGAAAGGCTATACCCCTTATAAAGGCAACTCACTGGAAAAGGTTAGGGCTTCCCAGGGGAAGAAGGTGGATTATTCACACTTATCGGAGTACGCTGTGTTGATACTACGAAGATTATTGCAAAAAAATCCGAGCAAGAGAATGGACGTTGACGAGGAATTTGTAAAATTCAGGCGGTATCGTTTTTTCAAGGACATTAATTGGATAGATATAAGATCGAACGTTCCACCGTTTACTCCAACCATTACCGATTTGGCCCTGGCTGAGAATTTCGATTTGGAGACGATTCAACGAGAAATGCAATCAAAACAGGCAAAACAGGAAACTAAACGAGCACTACAAAGCATCAACGAGGACGACGAGGACACATACGGAATTGGCATTCCAATTAATGGCAATAATGACATCGATCAATCAATATTCAAAGGGTTTAGCTATACAGCTTCACACTCGGTGTTGGAGAGGCATATGGTATGATTTTCCTCTCTGACCCTCATGACATGATGTTTTTCTTATTTATCACCAGGGGACAAACTTAGGATCTCATATTATTTAGTTGTGTTTTAGGGTCACGGGTCTATACATAGAGGTTTACAGAGGTTACTCTTGATAGGATAGCGAAGAGACTTCCCCGCTTTGTACGAGACTAAATAGTTTAGCAAAGCCTAATCCAATGCCCACAAGTAGACTATAGCGGCTTGCGGAGTGTGCTTCATAGCCGCACTATCCGCAGTGGGAGGCTTTTGTGATAGCAGCGGTCGTGAGTCCACAAGCCGCATGGCCAATCACCAGCCCTTCAAGTTTAGTGCCAAGAAGTGCGAAGAGGGTGCGTCCGAAGCCCCGGACTGCTCGCTCGTTGCATCGGTTCCGCCGCTGCCGCTGGATCTTGCTTCATCGCTGTTCAAAACCGTCTCGAGAGTTTACATTACTCACAACTGCACCACGAACACATTTCAAGAATATACAACTGCAACCAATAGAAATACCCATAACAACACGTTGATAGCCATAAAATGCAACAAAGATGGGCTGAGCCACCATGGGGGAGGCATCTCCACCGCGACTCCATCGTGACTCCGCTGCGACTCCCTGGAAGACTCAGCGGCAGCGCACTCTTGATGCAACGCGCTGCCCGAGCTCAGGGCCCAGCCTCCTCCACACTTCCAGTGACTTCCCCAGATTGACAGCCGTGGTGGCAGATCAGTTGACAGCTCGCCAACGCCTACAGAGAGTTTGTATCAAACATCTGTAAAGTAGATACAGAGCACAAAACACAACTGTAACATGAAACAATTGCCCGGATAATCAGTAAGTCCGGTGCCGGAAAAAATATATGGGGCCCAGCCTGCGCGCGTTCTTCCCAAAAGTGGACAAGATGGACGCAAAGCCGGACGCCAAGCTGGGGAAGGGGCTCACCCAGTTCCGGCAGTTCTGTTGGTTGGTCACCGCTTTGCTGATTCCTACGGGGGAGGGACTCTCCATCCCCAGTCTCCTGCATATCTGGGGCAAGGCCTAAAAAGTATATAAGCATGTCTTTGGCTCTCACATTTTGAGCTGTCCTCTCGCAGTTTCTTTTATCCCATCTTCTCAGAAACAACTAAAGATCTGGAACGATGGTCGGATTTATTGCTGACGAGGTTAAATTCTTTAAGAAGAAAGAGCAGCGTGCTGCCTCAGAGATTCCACCAGTGGACAACCTTCATAACTATATGCCCGACTATGGCAAATCATGGATCAAGGTACCACATCTCTTGAAACTCAATCTCATCATTCTTATCATTTCATTGACTTCCACTACCATGGGATATGATGGTTCTCTTTTGAACGCATTCCAGTCTATGCCGGATTGGATGGCTGCTATGGGTGAACCTTCGGGCGCTGTTCTTGGCGCCATCACGAATGGTGTCGTCTTCGGTGTCGCCTTTTCCTTCTTTGTCGCTTCTACAATCTCTGATAAACTTGGAAGAAGACACGCCATTACGATTGGTAACATCATCATGATTATTGGTACTGTTATCCAATCGTGTGCTGGTACTTGGACCACCGTCAAGGGTGAATATGATCACTCCAATAAGAAAGCTTACGCAATGTTTACCGTTGCCAGAATCATATTGGGTGTCGGAATGGGTATTTCCACAGTTGCATCTCCACCGTTAATTTCAGAGTTGTCATACCCATCTCATAGACAGGCTGTCACTGCTTTCTTCAACTCTAACTGGTACTTGGGTGCAATTATCTCTGGTTGGGTTTCATTCGGAACTAGAAACCTTTCTTCAAATTGGTCTTGGAGAGTCCCATCCATCATCCAAGGATTCTTCCCAATTTTTCAATTATCATTGATCTACCTGGTACCAGAATCTCCGCGTTGGCTGATTTCTAAAGGCAGGAACGAGGAAGCTAGAAGAGTTCTGTTGAAATTCCACAGTGGTGACAACGAAGAGATTGGTGGTGCCCTTGTTGACTTTGAAATGTCTGAAATTGAATTAGCCATTGAGCAGGAAAAGCTTGCCGATAACTTCTCTTACATGTCTTTCACGCAGACTCCAGGCAACAGAAAGAGATTGTTCTTGCTGGTATGGATTGGTATCTGTATGCAACTTTCTGGTAACGGTCTTGTGTCGTACTACTTATCAAAGGTTTTGAACTCCATCGGTATCACATCCACTTCCCGGCAACTGGTATTCAACGGTGGTCTTATGATCTTTAACTGGGGTATCTCCATGATTATCAACTTGTTTGCCTTCCAGAAAACAAGAAGAAGACCAATATTCATTACTTCTGTGTCTCTCATGCTGGTTACTTTCGTTATCTGGACTATTCTATCCGCTGTAAACCAACAGAGAAATTTCGAAGACAAAAGTTTGGGTAAAGGTGTCATGGCTATGATCTTCTTCTACTACATTGCCTATAACTTGGGTTTGAACGGTTTGCCTTTCTTATACTTGACAGAGATCTTGCCATTTACTATCAGAAGCAAGGGTATTAACCTCTGCATGTTTGTCCAGCAAATGATGCAGATTTACAACGGCTTTGTCAACCCAATTGCTATGGATGCCATTGAATGGAAGTACTACATTGTCTATTGTTGTATCTTGTTCGTCGAATTGGTTGTTGTTTATTTGACTTTCGTTGAGACTTCTGGTCGTACTCTGGAAGAGGTTGCTGAGGTGTTCGGGGAGAAGATCAATGATTTCGATGTTAGTCATTTGCAAGCAAAAGCTACTGCTACTCATTTGGAAGAGACAGAAGATCTTTCTTCTTTGGAGAAGAATAATAATCAGCAATTCATGGCATAAGAACCAACCTGCCCACGAAATGTTATGAAATTTTATTGAATATATAGGTTGTTTCGCTGTTGCTTTTATTTAAAGTTATTAGTTTTGTTCCAGCTTGTAGGTAGACAAATGTCTCTTGAGAAAGCCAGGAGAATAGATAATAACTTTATGAATTGTAGAAACACCAGCATCAAACATCACCATGAGCGCCGATCAAGACTTTTTCAATAAAGTCCGATATAGTGTAACGGCTAGCACGGTTCGCTTTCACCGAGCAGACCCGGGTTCGACTCCCGGTATCGGAGCATTCTTTTTTATTTTTCATTTTTCAAATACGTCCCTGTCCTTTGATTTTTCTCTTGCGCGTAGTGCTAATTTGATTTGCCTTTTGGTCCAATCGGTGTCTAGTCTGTGGTTTTAATGCTGTCTATAGAAGCTCCACAGATGCTCTGGAGAAATGGCTCTTGACTTCCCGGTCATTAACGACTCTATGATTAACCAATTACGATAGGAAAACTGATAAATTCACTGGCTTGATTTTCATATAGAGAAATTGTTGAAATGAACCTATTTCTGTCCTTTTGCCACAAACTTCATCATGGTCATGAGCAAGATTTGGAAAGGCTTGTACCGAATCAAGCCTTGAAGAATGATGAACTCAAACAGTCTAAACATTCTGAACTTCAAGAATGATTTGATTCCAGCGATAGAGAATATTGACGGGTAATTGAAGGTTGGCTTTTTACCAGATTTAAATTCTCTAATTGCGGCACTGGCCTCCACAATGTTATCAGTGATAAAACTCTTGCAACCCAGTTGATAGCCTTGATCGAAACCATCCTGATCATTAAGAGTCCAGAGATAAAGGTCACATTTTTCAGGTTCCATTAACTCCTCGCGTAATTGTTTAAATTCTGGGGCCTGTGTAGCAATAGTCAAAAACGATATAGCCTTGAGCTTGTAACCTTCTGGTAATGTCTTGGAATATTGGATGAATCCACGTGCAATAGAGGGAGAGATCGTTATGTTAATAATGTCAAATCCTCTCAAGAGGCTTGTTTTGACACCAAATTTATAGAAATCCAATCTCCAAAGTCCCATGATGACTCTCTTATGCCAATACTCAATATCCGGGATAATGTCAAGCATAGATCTAATGATCTTGGTCAAGACAACAACATTATTACTGATCTTGATATCTAACATCACCTTCACATCCTCAGGGGCCTCGTCAACAAGCCACCTGAAGAACTCAGTTAATGTCAATATCTTCTGAGTTGGGTCTTGAATGTTTTTCAATGTCTTTAATGTTTCCAATGGCGTCTGGGAGATGACATGATTTTCATGGTAAACTCTTCCTGTGTAGGGATCCTTATTCACAGTTAGTACCTCATCCTTATAAATGACTAGATATATGTACATACATGATTGATGACACAGATGCCGTCACTTGTTGTTTGAACGTCTACAAGAGTTAGTATCCAGAGCGTCCAGAAGGTTCAAAGATTGGAAGCCACTTACCGGTCTCAATGCAGTTGATTCCAACTTCTAGAGCACCTCTGAATGCACTCAGCGTGTTCTCAGCGTATTTGGATTTATACCTTTCCTTCCGTTAGTATAACGGCCAACACGTGCTAGATTACCATGATATAAGCAACAATTAATACCCACCCCCTGTGTGCCGTGATTTCAGGGTCAAACTCTGTCATTGTTTGAGCTGATCAATAAATTGTACTTCAACAAGTGATTTTCTATGAATCCAACTGCCAGAAGAATGATGGCGGCAAAAGGCTGGCAAGGGGGCAGAAGCACGGATAGAAATAGAAATCTGGCCCCCGCGTGCTTTGCGGCTTTAAAGGTTTGAACAAGGCTGCATGAGCACGGCTGCTTTACAGCGCCTTATGTCTTTGCTCAATTAATATCCGAACGTAAAGACTACCATGCTTCTTGATGCCCTTAGAGACATCTTCAAACAAGCCTTTCCTTGTGTTGAATGCTTGTTTTGGGAGCTCATTTGAGCTGGCATGCTTACGGGCCGTTAGCGGCGTCCCAATGCGGAAGTATCTTGCGCCACTTGGCGCTTTATTGGCCGAAAAAGGCGCGATAAGTGAGCACAGTTTCCGAACTCGGCAAGCAGCGCAAAATGTATTTCCTGAACAGGCAGAATGACAGAAAAGCTCCGGCGGAATTTCAAAGGAAAACTTTTCGCGAAAAGAAAAGATGTCACCGGTGCAGCACCGAGCACCTCATCTCTCTTCGCTTGTGTTTAGCTCTCCACTTGTTCCCATATATCTGAGTTGTCATAACCGTTTGAATATGGAAATGTCACTGTCACAGCACTTTTCGCACGTGGTGCTTGATAGCAGGGCCATCTCAGGCATCACAGGGTGAGCTACACTACTTTCTGAGTCACCTCTCCACATTTACTAACTGTTTGGTACAGATCCATATCCATCTCGTTTTGGATCATTGTGTTCATGCCACAGATCTACGAGAACGTGAGTATTCTACTGTTCTTTGCCTTGGGGCCAGATTTGGTCCAGTTGTGATGTTGTACTAACCTTGCTTGCTAAGTATGTAAGAAAAAGCTCTGAGGGTCTCTCGCTTTTGTTTGTGGTTTTATGGCTCGCTGGTGACGTCTTTAACGTTCTCGGAGCAGTGCTGCAGCACGTTCTTCCCACAATGATTATCCTTGCAGTATACTATACTGTAGCAGATATCATCTTGCTGGGGCAGATTTTCTTATACGGAGACGGGTCGCAGGTGGACCCTGTTCATCTTTCACCGGCAAATCCTCTCTCTGAGAACATCTTTGATGAAATTAGACATGATGTCTTGGGAGAAGAGGAGTCTGGTTACACTTCTTTGTCTTCCGAGGAGAACGGGAGAAAGCATGGAAGCTCCCGCCTTAAGACGCTGGTGGAGTCCTCGCTAATCACTATTGTCATTTTTTCTGGAATTCTGGGATGGTACTTGACTTACAACCCAGACGATGACATTAAACCAGGGACAGATTTGACTTGGGACCCAGTAGCACAGTTCTTTGGCTGGTTGAGTGCTGTCTTGTACTTGGGCTCCCGTCTTCCACAGATCTTGTTGAACTACAGACGTAAATCGTGCGATGGCATCTCTTTCCTTTTCTTCCTTTGTGCATGCCTTGGTAACTTGACCTACGTGGTATCTATTCTAGCCATATCTGTTGATCCTGCTTATTTAGCCGTGCAGTCATCATGGCTTGCTGGTTCCATTGGTACGTTATCACTGGACTTTGCCATCTTTGTACAGTTCTTCCTTTACAACAGAACTGGTGACGATGATTCCGTGGATGAGATCACCGACTAGAGCAGTCTATATGTCATATCATTTCATCCATTAAGTGCTAAGTAGGATCATGTAAATTTAACACCCTGGATACCCTTACCACTCACAACGCTGAACCAATCCCCTTGTGGAGACCACGCGACATTGTTCACCTCCATAGTATCTGTATAGCCATAGTCCGGGTGATCCATCTGTTCCATCACTTGCTTGTTTCCTCCGTGACGGACATCCCACACAAGTGCTTGACAGTCATCTGCTCCAGATAACAACAGAGATTGGGTTGGATGCCACTGAATCGAATTAACATTCGAACTATGACCATTCAAAATCAGTACCGGAAGCCCTGGGTATCTCATGTCCATGACGCTAATTTTATCAGACTTAGCAGCAAACGTGGCAATCACATTGGCATCTGTGTTTGAGGTAGCCAGCCTGAGCAGTGAAATGGAATCCCCTTGTCTTGCATTAGAATTAGCGCTTCCTCCGCTAACTGAGGGCGGCTCATAAATTATAGTGGAATGTTCCAAGGACCTTAAATCAAACACTCTCATTGATCCATCACATCCAACGCTTGCAAAGATATCTGTGCTACCCTTTATGAATTGCACGTCGAAAACTTCCGAATCATGGGCGATCAATTGTGTCTTAGGATAACTTGGTCTTTGTATGTCCCACACAGTACATGTCGTATCAATAGACGAAGTTATAACTAAATTGATATTCACTTTATTCCAGTCAAAACTGGTGAGAGGCGCATATGAGCTCATACCTGTTCTTTGTGAATCAAATGGTTTATTGGCCAATGTGGCCCTTTTAACCAACATGGGATCCTGATACCCATCTAGCTCCCAAACACGCAACTTGTCATTGGTGGTGAGCAGCTTGTGTGAATTACCCGAGGGGTCCCATTGCAGTTTCGTTACAGGTAAGGAAACATTGACGTCACAGACTTTGGAAAATGCTATTCCCTCACTCGTAGTGCCATTGGCATGTTCTACTAATGATGGTGTGCCTTGTATGATCTCCACTTTGTTTACGGAGTCCTCTTTATAAGTTCCCAAGGCTAGGCTATGAACTCCCTGCACTAATGAAGAGGATCCCCATGATGCCGATGATAATGGCCAATGAGTTTCGTAATAGGCAGAGCGCATAGGGAGCTGTGCTGTCATTAATGGAGGATGTTGTGGAGAATTGGAGATTTGTGGATATCGGTCATAATCGATGTAATTGTCTTCACTGTTGTTAGTACGAGCTTTTCTTACGTAATAAATCGAGAGAAGGGATAACGTACTTGGCTTATAACCTGAGCCAACGGAGAAAGAGCTTCTTTTCTGTTTAGACCAATCCATTTTGGGCTGTATTGTATTGATTTGCTGTTTTGGGTTTAGAGCCCACAAGGATTGGAGTCAAAAACAAGGCCGTGGAAAGTCAGGAAGATTACTAAAATAATCAGTAATACCTTCTTAAAAACTTGATGCTGGAATGTATTGCTTTATCAATCCCAATTATCAATGATGTATCCACGCAATCGATGATAATTAGAGAGACCTGTAAATGAAATTGTCAACTCCTCGAAGTTTTCCCAGGGCTGCGTAACCCTTTACTACTTATTATTCCCATTTGGTTATCCAATATATTCAGGTCTTTAAAAGATCGAGAAAAAATGATCGTTTCATAATTGGTTCATTATATTAAGGGGACTATCTAGTACATAAGTGAAAAGATAAAAGTGGCGAAAGAATCAGGGGTTTTACCCCCAGATGTCGTTGTTATTATCAGTGAACATCATCGAATAAAAGTCCTCTTGCCCCGGGACGGTAGCATTTATCGTCTTTTGGTCTTTTTGCGAGGAATTATCATCGTACTTCTGATAGTCAAACATTGTGGATGCTGCGTCTTGTTTGGATGAATCATGCGAGAACAAGGATCCGATTTGATTTAAGGAATCGTTTGCTTGACTAAATTGAGTGAAGGACCCTTCTGCTTTGAGAGGAGATCCAGTAGCAACTGTGGCGTGCTGCTCAATATTGACTATGTCTGAAGGTAACAAGTTCAACAATTCAGTGATATTTTTGTTATTGGAAATGTCATTGAAGTCAAATTCCGGTATCATTTCATCTGAGGGCTCACTCTTCAAGGTTGAATGTGGAACCGTTTCATGGCGAGCTTGTGGAATTGAAGCTGATATAAGTGGGTCTGCTCCTCCCAAATACTTCCCACAGAGATTGTCAATCTGGGTAATGAACTTATCAGCTAGTGGGTTTCCCTTTGATAATCTGGTAAGCACTTGTTTGGACAAAATGATGTCATTCTTCCATGAAGTCGCATGATTAGAGCTTGGTTCCGAGCATAGACAAACCACACAGATCAAGCAGGCGTGGAATAGGAAGAACGTCGCATACCAGGAAGAAATCACAGAGACCTCATGGTTGTTGATGTAATTGGATACAGACAAAATGGTTTCATGTGAAAATTCAAGACAGAGACGACGACATTGTTTCCCCTCTGGTGTTGATGCCACCTCCAGAACAGCTGGATTCTTAACGCCAATGACCCTTTGCCAAATGAATGCTCTCAATAAGATGATCTGAAGGTTCTTATATCTCCAAATAAGTCTGTACCGGGCAAAGGCCAGCCATTCAGGGAGCTTTGTCTCACCTGGGATCTGCGAAGCTCTTTCGGCTATAATATTGTTCTCTGAGAAGAACTCAGGCAATGACTTAATGAACCCATCGATGGAGTTATTCATCTGTAAACACTCCTGAGTACTTGGTGGGGGATTGGAAATCAATCGGTTATAGATCTCTGTGGAAATGATGGTGAATTTGGCTTGCCATATAAGCCCAGAGTAAATCGTGGGATATGTCACAGGCTGCAATTGCTTCACTGTGGAGTCCATTTTGACATAATTCTCATCATTAATATTGGAAACTTCATTGATATCCATCATCTTGGCATCCGGCAAATTGACAGGTCTTCCAAATGTGATCGCAGCACCTCCATCAAAGATATAAAGCCCCCACCACAATCTTCTGCGCATTTCCAATTGTAATTGATTCTTGGAGCTTGTCCAATTGGAGAATTCTTTGTACAACCCTAGGCCCATTGCCATCCTCACTGCTAAGCCTAAGTAGTTCCAACCGGTGTTAGGTTTGTTACGCTTCTGAGCATAATTACTCAGTAATGTCAATGCCTGCAGCAATGGTACAGACCCACTTTCAAAGACATATGAAGATAAGTAGGATTTGGCGTTTTGATAGTAATAAAGATCAAAATTGGAAGTTTCGCCATGGAGACACCAGGCGCCCAATGCTAGTACTGTATTGAGTAAGATTTGCCAGATTTCATGATTTGGGGTAGGAATTTCATCACGATATTGCGCCATGAACGTTTCTTTATGAATGAAGGGATAAGATGTGTGATAATTATTGAAGTATGACTCGATGAACTCATTAGTCAGATACTTGGCTGTGAGAGAAAGTGTCGAGTCCAAGTCCAGAACTCGAGAATTAGAACGCGATTCTGGATGGCTTGGAGATAAAGATTCATCGCTATCTCGATCAGAAGGCTTCTGAAGAGCTCGAAGGATAACGGCGCTGGAGGCTACACCGAAGTATCCTTTATTGGAAGGATTCACACTCAACGCTGCCATTCCGTCGTTCAGGGCATCCACGTCTTCTTCGACCCAATCAAAACCATATATAGCATCATCAGGAACATCGTCCTCGGGCACCTCAGGAATGTGCCCTCCAGTTTCTGAATCTGTTGATAGAGGAGCTGTCCCATTTGGCGGCGAGGTAGTAATGGGAGACGCCGCTTCGGAATCGGAGCCGTAAAGCGGGGTCGCCACGCTGGCTCTCAGATGAGGATGGTGTGATAGAAGTTTGTCCACATCTTGATCGGGCACTAGCTCATGAATCAGCATCTCCAGCGCTCGACATCTGTTTTCAACTTTAGTAAGATGCACTCTCGTCAATGGAGAACGCACTACTCTGGGCGAATATGTGCACTCCCACCCGTGTTGAATACATTTGGTGCACTTAGGGAGATCCTTCGAGCACTTGAGCTTTCTCTTTCGACAAGAGTCGCACTGTAAATAGGTAGTTTGTTAGTATAATGTTGTCAAGAGCGTTTCGGGTGATCTGCCGAGAGAGGCAACACATAGGTTATCTCGGCGACCTGACCACCTAGAGATAGTGAAAAACTCACGGCCTGCTCAATAAATACAGCCTTCATGAAGTCGATGGAATCCTGGAGCTCTTGCAAACGATTATCCAACGAAGATCTGGAAAACTTTACAATCGATGAGGTCGAAAGTGACGTTTTTTCTATCAGCCGCGGACGCCGAAAAGCAGAATAATTCGCGTGAACACCCAGTAAGGTATATTCCGGGGTTAACGAACCGAGGGCTGGTCCACATGTGTCTTTGGTAGCTAATGCCACAACTTATATACTCACGTTCCTCTTGTTACGCACCTTAAACCTACGCCAGAGGAGCAGCTGAAGATCATTATAATGCTTGGAAGATGGCTGGGGCTGTGGATACTCTTGGTGCTATGGCAACAGACACTCTGCAGGGAAGGAATAGATTATGACCCCTTTATGAATCAAGTCATCGAGGCCATGTACACAGGTCCACATGTGCGAAACGCACACAACAGGTTTGTCAGACGAGATAGTGTGGGACAGCAGGATTTGGAAACTTCACAGGCAGTTCCTATAACCGATTGGGATATCGTTTCTATCAATTTGAGGCCGGGAGAAGGTTCTAATATATACGCCTATGAGTTCACCACAGATAATGGATCCTTCGTCTCGGCGTACTATCTCTCTGCGAACGTTGGCTCTTATCCCAACGATCAGACCAGGAATTGGTCCAGTGAAGAGATGCAGGAGCATTTTGGGCTCAGGTTCTACGTAAATCAAACTCACGGCTCGTATCAGGAGACATTTGATGAGGGATATCTCTCAGATATCGCCTACTTTTCGAATAAGTTGGAAGCTTTGAATGGAACCCTCTATGTGGAGCCCTATTTCAACCCCAACTCCACGCTATTTTCCAGTAATGATGAACTCGTGATGCAGTTCTCGATATCAGCTAGCGATATTGTGTATCAATGGGACAATGGGACGTTTGCATCTGTGGTGGATTCAGATGACGACTCGGCATTCTTTGCCAGCTCCAGCATGAACACTACAGAACTATCCGCTGATTTTTGGAAAAACTACACATCCACGCTGCAGCTGAGAGTATTCGATGAAGAAGGATTTCATGCACTAACGGGACTCACAAAGAGCTGGATTGCTGTTACTCAGGCACAAACCATCATCAACTCTTCTCATATTGAACGAAGATACTTTGAGTCATCCTTAGACCTCCAGGAACAATTCTTCGTTTCTGGATTGAACAGTTCCACCATCTATCATGCCATCATAACTAATGATTTTGGATCCGATAACCAGGGTGGTGTCGTCTTCTCAGAGATTGAATTCACAACTCAAGTGGAGGGCGCTTGCGAACTAATATTTGGGCTTTCCTTCTGTGACGATGTGGCTTATTCGGTGCCACAATCATCGGACTTCATCCTAAATAACAACAAAACAGCATTGATGGAGCTATATGATAATTATGCGCGGGATGCTTATCAAAACTTCTCATATGCTATGCAACAAATCTCTTGTGACTCGGAGGATGATGCTAGATACTCACCTATTGCAACATGTTCGGATTGTATGGCCTCATATAAGAATTGGCTTTGTGCTGTATCTATTCCAAGATGTGCAACTGAAGAGAATGATTATTTCAAAGAACGATCCAAAGGAGAGATGAGAGTCCCGGAGTTGGCCGCAATAGTGGACCCACCAGAAACCTGGTACGAAGTTTTACCTTGCATCGATTTATGTTATTCCCTCGTAAGGGATTGTCCTTCGGATTTTGGATTTTCATGTCCTAAGGACCAGTTTTTGTTGGACCAAAGTTATGGTTACATGTTGAGTGATATGGAATACTCAACTTGCAATAACGTTGGTGATGAATCTACTAATGCGGTCAAGAGTGATGCATCAAAGCTTAGGATAAGTTATATCATTGTTTTACTCGTCGTGTCGATAGTTATATAGATAGAGAATTGAAATATTTAGAAATCTATCATTGCTTAAGTATCGTTAAAAGTCATTGGTATTAAAAAAGATATTGATAATCTCTTGTAAAAATAGTCTAATTATCATTAGCAACTTCCTCCACTGATGGACAAGTACACAACAAGTTTAAATCACCATAGGTGTCATCCAGTCTAGCAACAGTTGGCCAGAACTTGTTACGTTTAAGGAATGGTAATGGATAAGCGGCTTGTTCTCTTGTGTAACCTCTCTCAGCCCAATCCTCAGAAGAAACAACATCAGTCATAGAATGTGGCGCGTACTTTAAAACGTTACCAAGCGGGTCACCGGCAACAAACGCATCAATTTCGGTCTTGATGTGAATAAGAGCATCACAGAATCTATCCAATTCTTGCTTATTCTCAGATTCAGTTGGCTCAATCATGAGTGTACCTGGGACTGGGAATGCCAATGTAGGTGGATGGAACCCATAATCTTGAAGTCTCTTTGCAATATCAATAGCTTCCAGTCCATTCTTTTTAAAAGATCTTAAATCTAAGATGAATTCATGACCACAGAAGTTGAATTCAGCAGAACTTCCAACAAATGCAATTTCATAATATGGCTTAAGACGATTCATCATATAGTTGGCATTAAGAATTGCAATGGATGTAGCAAAAGGCAAACCTTCAGAACCAAGGAGTTTAATGTATGAGTATGAAATCGGTAAAATAGAAGCAGATCCATAAGGTGCCGCAGAAACTGCGTCAATGGAATTCTCAGTCTGTCCAACAACTGAAGAAACGTCATGGCGTGGAAGGAATGGAACCAAGTGCTCTGCAACACAAATTGGACCCACACCTGGACCACCACCACCATGAGGAATGGCAAATGTCTTATGCAGGTTCAAATGGCAAACATCGGCGCCCAAATCACCTGGAGATGTAAGACCAACTTGAGCGTTCATGTTTGCACCGTCCAGGTATACTTGTCCACCAGCTTGGTGAACCAAATCAATTGCAGTCTTAACACCAACTTCAAAGAGACCATAAGTAGATGGATAAGTAATCATAATAGATGCCAAGTTATCCTTATGCTGATCAATTTTGGCCTGAAGATCAACAAGATCCAAAGAACCATTATCGAGACATTTAACTGGGACAACCTTGAGATTAGCCATAGCAGCAGATGCAGGGTTTGTACCATGTGCTGAAACTGGGATCAAACAAATATTTCTATGAGACTGGCCAGTAGAATCGAGGTAAGCCTTGATCACTTTAAGACCAGTGAACTCACCTTGAGCACCAGAATTTGGCTGCAAAGTTGTACCAGCAAATCCAGTAATATCAGCAAGATCAGCCTCCAGTTCAGCAACAAGTTCAGCATAACCTTTCGCTTGGTCCTTAGGGACGAATGGGTGAAGTGATCCAAACTCAGGCCATGACAATGGCAGCATTTCGACAGTACCATTCAATTTCATGGTGCAAGAACCAAGAGAAATCATGGAGTCAGCAAGGGAGATATCTTTTGATTGAAGAGAATGAAGGTAGCGGAGCATGGCAGTTTCAGAATGATGCAAATGGAAGACTGGGTTAGACAAAATTTCATCGGTTCTTGTAAGCGATTCTGGGAACTCTGGGAATGTCCCAATAGAGGAGGAGGAAAAAGAAGTTCCAGAGAATATTTCAACCAAATCAGAGAGATCCTGTTCAGTGACAGTTTCATCCAATGACAAAGAAACAGTTGAGTCGTCCACCTTAAACAAGTTGATTTGATATTTCTCGACAGCTGTAGCAAGCAATTCATCAGCAGAAACACCGTTCAACTGGATAGTCAAAGTGTCGAACCATTTAGTGTTAGTAATGATGTGCTTCTTAGAAATCTCAGAAGCGAGTAAAGAAGTGAAACCATAAACTCTTTGAGCAATCTCTCTTAATTTCTGTGGTCCGTGATAAACTGCATAATTGGAAGCCAAGTTTGCCAATAAAGCCTGGGCTGTACAAATGTTACTCGTGGCCTTATCTCTCTTGATGTGTTGTTCTCTTGTTTGAAGTGCCAGTCTTAGAGCCTGACCACCGAGTCTATCTTTGGAGACACCAACAATACGACCTGGGATCTTTCTGTTCAAAGATGCAACTACGGCAAAGAAACCGGCGTGTGGGCCTCCGTAACCCAATGGGACACCAAAACGTTGGGAAGAACCAAGAGCAATATCAGCACCAAACGTTGATGGTGGCTTGAGCAATGTCAATGCGAGAAGATCTGTAGCAACGGCAAACAAGCCCTTATTAGAGTGTGTAATTTCAGATATCTTCTGCAAGATTGAGTAATCACCAATGGAGCCGGAAGAACCTGGGTATTGAACAAGAACACCACATATGGTGGACTTAATCTTTTCCAATTCAGCAACTCCTTCAGCAGAGGAGAAATCCAATGTGACGAGCTCAACCTTCAATGGCAGCGCTCTAGTCTTGATGACGGAAAGGGTCTGAGGGTGAATGTCTTTGTCGATCACATACACGTTCTTCTTCTTCTTAGAATGAGAGAAAGAAAGAGCCATTGCCTCAGCAGCAGCCGTAGCCTCATCGAGCAATGAAGCATTGGCAACTGGGAGACCTGTGAGATCAGACACAATGGTCTGGAAGTTCAAAAGAGACTCCAAGCGACCTTGCGACACCTCTGGCTGGTATGGAGTGTAGGATGTGTACCACTCAGGCTTCTCAAGGATGTTACGCTTGACAACTGGCGGCGTAATTGTGTTGTAGTAACCGCGCCCGATGAAGGATCTGAATACCTTGTTCTTCTTAGCAAGCTCCTGGAGGCGGTCGATCATCTGCGTCTCAGTATATCCACTGGCAGGCTCCACCTTAAGATGGCGCTTGACGAGAATCTGCTCTGGGATCACGGCTGAGATGAAGTCATCAAGGTCAGAGTAGCCGAGCGACTTGAGCATGTGATCCACGTCAGTGGCATTGGGACCCAGGTGACGGCGCTGGAAGGTGTCCAAAGGCTCAAGTCTTTCACTAACGGATTGAGCTGCCAGAGAGCGGTCATAAACGCTGTTGAACTTGGAGGAGGAAACATCCGTGGCCAAAAGTCTCTGAGTGATCGTAGTGGCGGTGGTGGTGGCGCCAATCAGGGCGGCACCAGTTACAGGGCGTGTTGCTGCAAGACGCGTCGTCTGTGCACGGACAGAGCGAGCAGCAGCGGCCACTCTAGAGAGTCTGAGCATTTGTGTTGTAGCGGTGGTCTCTTCAGATCAGATCTGCGGCCATTCTGGGAGCACGAATGGCGGACGGGATGCTGTGCCCTTTTTATTGCAGACTCTAGGCCCCGCCGCCGCTAAGGGATCAATAGATAGCGACGCGCTGACTCGGTCGTCCGTCTGTTTGGCGCATGTGTCACTTTGCTGGTTGAGGCCGGAGTCAACTCGCAGAGTCAAACAGCTCGGGCGAAAGTGGGTCGGAGTCAGGCGCCCCGGGGCACCAGCAGCTAATAGGAACGCCAATAGTCCCAATAGACTATAAATTGACTCGTCTTGCCGTGTTTTCTTGAAGGCAGGTGTTGTTAGATGGCTATTCGGGGGCTACGTAGAGAGTTCTGGAGGGGTCATAGGTACATTCAGCGTTGGGAGATCATTTAAACAGCTTCTTTCCCCATAGGCCGCCCGGATGGATCTTGAGCGGCGATGATGGCTTCTCTTCTTTTGGCGTGCTCTTCTCTCTTTCCGCCTCGAGATCGGACTTCAAGTTCTCCACTTCTTGTAGCAGGCTCTGGATGTGGTCCTCAAGCTCCTGGTTCTTGGTCATAACCTCCAAGTTGCGTTCCATTGTGTTCTTGAGGTCCTCTTCGAGGGCCGCAGGAACAGACACCTCCTCATTGATAGGATTCTGTAGACTCTTGACACGCTCACGAAGCTTGATGTTCTGGTCATGGAGGTCCTTATTCTCGTCCTCCAGCTCTGCGATCTTCATTCTTCCAGCAATCATCTCATTGGCGATCTGGACGTGTTCTCTGTTCAGGATGGTGTAGCTCGCCTCCACTTTTCTGATCTCCTTCTTTATTTGATTGTTTCTGAGTCTCAACTCTTCAATCTCTTCGCGTCTCTCCTTTTCCTCACGATGGATCTCCTCCCATTCCTCTTCGTATCTCTTCAAAGTGATTGGTAAGAGCTTCACATCAGTGGCATCTTGTACGAGTTTATCCACCTCATAGGTGTCAACCGTGATAGGCTGGTTAGATTTGTGAACAATAGCTGAGTCTTGATCGCTCTCTTCATCCGGAATGGATCCTGAACCAGTATGGTATGCGTAGAACAGGTTATCCTTTAAGTATGCCAGCAAATCATCAAACTTCAAGGTTAACAACGTATTCTCATTCTTCTTCAAAAGAGCGACCGCAAATTTCAATATAGATTCAACACCCTCTGTAATAACGAGATCAAAGATTCGAAGCACAATCTCAAGTGGGAATTTATATGCAAAGAAGGTGAGGAACCATTGAGAAGCATACATAGAAGATCTAATACCCTGTCTTTGGAAATGAATATAAAGATTTGGTAACAAGTCCTCAACCAAACGATCGAATTGAAACATCTTCAACAACAAGCCAGGCATCTCTGGAAGGAACAACGATCTAAGATTATAACCATTCATCAATTTGTTCAAAAGAGCAAACGCTTCCAGTTCTGTCATGTTAATCAGCAATGGCACAGTAATAAATGCCATACCTTGGGTATAACCGACTTCGGTGTCTAAATTGGAGTAAGCTTTGATGACTCGATAAAGAGACTCCTTGCTAATCTCAGCCAAATCTGCAAAACTCGTTCTTGATAAATCCTTTTGAATATTTTTCTCAAACTTAGATTCCTGTTCAACCAGCTCCTCATATTTTCCTTCAAATTCTCGAGGATTAGAGTTGGAAACTAATTGCCATACAATTCCTCTGATCTGGGATGGAATACCTTCTGAAAGTTCCTTAGATAAGCGGGATGGGTCGCTCTTAGCCACTGATGCATAGTCGTTGACAACACTTGCCCAGAAGGACCAATCAATCTTTCCCAATTCAGAAACCTCCGTGGTAGTATCATCTTCGACCTTGGAAATTTCTGCAAATGATGATTTCAAAGTATTATGAGCAGAACTGATTTGTTCTCTAGAAACTTCATCTCTGGTGGAGAGATCTTCATTATTTTCATTCAATCTGCTCAATAACAAATCATAATTTTCTTCGTAATCAACAGGTCTCTCCTCAATCGACGCGGTGGAGCCCCTCGAGCCAGAAAACCAAGATTGGAAAAGGCTCCCCCTATGATGCTGCTTTTGTCTTTCTGTGAGCTGAGGTGGGAGTGGAGGTGGAGGCAGTTCAGCAGCTACTCTCAAAACGTCAGATTGTCCAGAGCTTTTTCTCTGTGGCAAGGCTGGTGGTGTTTGTTCATTTGCCAGGTTCTCCCTTGGAGGTAAGGATGGTGCCACAGTACCATCTCTAGGTGGCACGACCGGTGGTGCAGGTTTAGCGGTGTTTGCCCTATCTGGAAGTGATGGTGGGGCAGTACTTCCTGTTGGAGACATGCCAATAACGGTCTCTCCCTCATGTGATTCATTAGTAACAATACCTTCGGATTCAGGGACAATTACAGGGGCCGCTTCAAGTTTAGAACTGGCGCCCTTTTCACCGTGCACACTCTCATCGTCATCACCATCGTCGTCGTACATCTTCAGCATGTCCAGCTTCTCTTCCAATGACTCATTCGCTCTCTTGAGATCGTCCTCAGTAACCTCAAATTGCTGGGTAGACTCCCCCAATGGCGCATCCGTGCCCTTCTTGTCATCGGCTTGTTCCCCAGAACCTTCCTCAGCGGCGGTTGGGGCCTTGTTAGCGGCAGGCATGTCCGGAGCCACAGCACTTGTTTCAGCAGAATCAGTCATTGCGTTCTGTACAGCACTTTCGCCATTGTCGTTGGTAGACTCCCCATTGATGTCCTTTTCCTGTGATGATTCCTCCAGTAAGCCCGCGTCATCGCCGGCAAGTGCGGCATCCGCGTCATTACCTTGGTCAATTCCGGTGTCTTCGTTCGTGGTTGCCAGATCATCTGTAGAAACCTCTGCGCTCTTAGACTTCTTCTTTTTCTTCTTGCTCTTCTTCTTCTTGGAAGCCGACGCGTCGGTTGCGTCAGCAGTGTCTTGGGCCTCTTCAGGAGCCTCCGAATGCGAGATGGTATCCACAGCGTCCTCGAACTCGTCCTCATCTCTGAAGTTGGCTGACATCTTTGGACCGTTCTCGGCGGACATCGCAGCAACACGTCTTCAATATCGCAATACAATACTAATGCAGTGGGAACCGCTGTGTAAACCCATTGTGCCTCTCTGCGGCTTTGAGTTTGCTTGCACGAACATTTTGTTTTCAGTGTAAAGCAGAGGGCGAGGCGCGCGGTCCAGTCAGCCGAGGAACAAGTGCCCTTCACCCCCGGTCCTTCTGACACTCATGGAAAAGTGCAATCTACGTGATCTTTTAGTCCAAAACAGTAAGTTGTAGTAACTGTGTCATAAAATTTGTGTAGCGTGTGCGGTGATGCAGCTATGAAAACTGCTCATAAAAACCATAAAGAATATAGAACCCAAGATACCTGCCAATATTATAGAAATAAAAAAAGCCTCGTGTTAAACCCAACGTAAACAATCATCATCGTATAGACATATCTGAGAATGAAATCTCCGAGTGTGCAATGAGCACAGGACTAGAACTCTCTGAGATCTCAATAGGGGAAGCGTATTGGTAGCCGCCAGAGGAGGACAACACAGGAAAGAAGTCAACAGTATCCAAACTGTCGGAGTCTGAATCGCTGTCAGTAGACAGGAGTCCTGGGGCGTTGTCCTCAAGGAGCTCAGAAAGATCTGTCATAGAAGAAGCAGACGAGGCTTCTTCGGCATCAATCATTGCTGCGATATCTTCTTTCGAATAAACAACGCCCTCTTCGATTCCCAGATCGATCAAGAGATTCTCCAGTCCGACACTGTCCAAATTTGGAAAATGGATTCGAACCGATTGTATCGTTTTCTCCATTGGTAACGAGCCGTAAGCATCAAAGATCTTCTGGATGCATTTGGAAGTCTTGTCAATCTGCTCTTTCAGATCTTCAAATTCATCTTCAATGGAATTGATAATCTCTGAGCTCATAAAGGAAACAGATGGAATGGCCAACTCCAATCTTGGTACAGCGAATTCAACGTAGGATCCAAACCTCTCAACTCCGGTGGATTCTACTCTAGCAAGTTTGAAAGTCTGTTCGGCTTCCCTTTGTGACATACTTCCATGGTAGGAAAGACCAGTTTGCTGTTTCTTGGACATCTTCAAACTGTAGAGAGTGTCGCCCCCATTGTTGAACATACATCTAAGACTTGAAGTCAAATTTTGAACCGCTTCACGAGAAGCAGAGCCGCCATAACTGCTAAAGTTTCTGGCATTGATGTTCACAAAGTTGCGGTATAATCCACCTGGGAATGGGCCTGTACCAACAGCCATTCTTCTAAAAGCTGAGTAAGGCCATAATTTCTGTGCCAAATTACCATACTGGAGCGGTTTAATAAATCTTGGCTTGAACCAAACTCCTGGGTTTGCTCCCCTGTATACTCTGGATGTGCTGAAATATCTACAGGGGTTTGTGTATGGGGATTTGAAAGCGCCTCTGGCAACACTGTTGTTTCTCACGGGAATTCTCACTAGTGCAGGCTCACGTCTTGGTGTGAGAACCTCGGCAAGCTCATTAACAACCTGGCGAACGTCTCGCACTGCACGCCTAGCGAGCTGTGCCAGGTTCTTCAACCGATTAGAGACCATGTTGCAGGATCAAATGGGTGGCGACTGGAACCTGGTGAACGGGCGGTAGTGGAAGTGGAGATATTGCAGCGTCCTTGAACTTCCACCGTACTGCCAAGCTGGTTGGATCACTCGAAAAGTGCGTGGATTGTTATGTTGCGGTAAAGGAAGGTGGATTGGTTTTCACCTGGGGGGTGTTTTGCTCCCACTTCTTGCCCTGACTCAAAACTAGGAACCGTAGAATCATACATATGTGATGTCCGGGCGTTGGTTCTCGCACATCTTTCCCGATGTCGGAAATTCGCAGCTACGTCATTTTAGGGCGACAACTCGTTCTCTTAAGTTATCTTTTGTTTAATTTGTGGTGTTGTGTATGGTTTATTCGGTGATATTAATTGAAACCATATGCCACAATATATTACCAGTTAATATCTTGGTAGACTTCACTCTCATGCATTGGAATCATGCATTGGAATCATGCCCATGAGACTGCATTAATCCCATATAGACAAAGAGGAGGACAACCCTCTCAAGCTTCCAATTCTAGTCCCTCTTTGATAACACCAATACTTGCGCTGCATTGAACCTTCTCATTACCGCCTTTGGAAATGGCATATTCTATTTCACCTAGACCTTTCAGGATTGCCGCTCTAGTCGTAGTCTTGAGTTCGTATTGATCCAAAATTTCCGCAAAGCCTTGAATCAGATCGATAAGGGCAAGACCCTTGAGCTGTTTGATCTTTTGCAGCGTATCAACCGAGGTGCTCCAATCGTCCTTAAGAATAGAATCTAAAATTGTCTCAATGTCCTTCGGATGCGGAGCACCAACACTTTCATAAATCATCTCTTCAGAGATTTCATCATCTGTAGCAGCCTTGCATGCTTGTAACACATTAAGAGCCTTTCTCATATCACCCTTGGAAAGCTTCAGTAATGCCCTTTCTGCATCTTCTGAAATATTCAGATGCTCTTTGATTATCACCTTCTGAATATTATCTTTAATGGAATTCTCGCTGAGTGGAGAGAATCTGAATCTTGTGCAACGAGAAAGCAAAGCTGGATTCAATTTGTGTGCATAGTTAGCTAATATGCAGAATCTGGTGTTCTTGGTATATTTTTCAATGATTCGTCTAAGTGCATTCTGTGCAACGTTCGTCATGGCATCCGCCTCATCAAGAATAATCAACTTGAAACCTTTGCTGAAGATTTGCATGGTACTGGCAAAATCTTTTATCTGGTTTCGCACAACGTCAATGCCACGGTCATCTGAGGCATTGAGTTCAAGAACCATATTCTTATAGTTGGAACCATAGATCTCTCTTGCTAGGGCTATGATGGTGGACGTCTTACCTGTGCCAGGTGGTCCATAAAAGAGCAAATGAGGAAGGCGTCCATCGTGAACAAAACGACGAACGGTTTCAACAACTTCCGGCTGACCGTAGACGTCATCAAGAGTTGTCGGTCTGTACTTCTCCACCCTTCAAAATCTGTTAGTAGCATATTCCTGATGATCGTGGTCTTGAACGCCTTCACCTTCTAAACGTCCTCCCATCCCATAGCATCATAGAGAGTAACTTACCATGGAAGATTCTCCTCTGTGCGTTCTACTGGCATTATGACTCTTTGTAAACTGAGCAAATTGATCTGATTCGGCTCAAAATCGTCTGAATAGATTAAGTCCTCCGAGTTGCTCTGCATCAAACGCGTGTCCTACGCGTTGAGAAACGCGAAAATCTCAGTGCTGAAATTTACGCTCTACCTTAGTAAATGAAAGCACTAACTGAAGGCCATGCTGGTTTGACCTTGCGCGCGTCTAAAGAGTAAACAAACAAACTGATATCTTTCTATCGGTGGCGAATCGATATTCTTCATTTGAATACTCCAATTTCTTGGAAAGTGACATAACTGTGTCTTGAAGCACCTTACTGATCTACTGACGCTAATCTGCACAACTCCTACCGCAACCGCCGTGGGGGAAGTACTACCACACTCCACGGGCTTTTATTATGGTAAGAAATAACTTGAGGGCTCAGTTGGACTGGCTTGACAGGACGAAGGCCAACGTACCGCCCAAAGAAGGTGCATTCTCCAATATTAAAGTTACATTACGAGACATTACCAATGTGCCTACACATAGGAACCGCGGAATTGATTTGCCGCCCATGCGAGATGTTTCCAAGACCACGGCCACTACAGAGACTCAACGAACGCCGTCAACACTCAATATCGCATCACTTGTCGGTAATGTCGACAGATCCAATAGACCATCAAGTCTAAGGCTGACCAAAAAAGACTCTGGTAATCTGCCGAGATCATCAGATAGCGCCCGCTCCAATGCTTCGTCACAATCCCCAGAGCCATTCAGACAGCCCACGCAACAGGTAGCCAGTCGTTTCCACACAGGTGATCGTACACCTGTCGCTCATGTTATAGATTTGACTTTTGATGACAGCGTAGTGACACCAACTACCAAGAAGAGAACGAAAACCATTCCGAATCCTTCCACATCTAAGAAGCAAAAAGTGGAAGGTAACACCGCTGCGAATCCTATTTCTACGAGGAAAGCCACTACTCAAACCAAAGGCTATGACGAGAATGACTTTAATGACACTAACGACTCTGATGTTGACTTTTCAGAACTGAATGACGTTTTAAACAATTATGACTTCAATAAGCGGGCTTCTTCCATTCTAGAACCTCAGTCTGTACCAGCTTCAAGAACGACATCCATCTCAGGGAAACAATCGCAGTTTCCCGTTACAACGGATTTGGTTACTCTGCAAAAGAGATATATTGATGTATGCGAGAAACGAATTGCATTGCTTGTCGAAAGAGTGACTATTGAAACGTCCACCGCGCTTTCGGAAGATGCAAAGAAACAGAAGAGATCAGAGCTTGGTATACGTTTGAATTCGATTGAGATCGCCCAGCAATCCTTAAAGAAGCAGCTTAGCTCTTGTCCTGTTGTTCCTCCCTCAACCTCTGTTTTTGAAACTGTTCGCTCTACACCCGAAATCTCGGTGAGAACTGACAATTCAAGGCTTGATATCGGCACAAGAGGTAGCCATCTGCAAGTTCCTGATTCATCACGTATGATTGAGGCAACTCAGCTCAAAAAATCCACTCCAGTACCCGCAAAGTCACCAATCGAAGATATTACTTTGGAAGATGTCGAGGAAGTTGACGATGAGCTTATGGAAGACGTTGGGACTACTGGACATCCACCTAGAAGTGCGCGTGCTGCAGCAATTAATCACCATGCACCTCCTCCGGATCCAGATCTTGCAGATGAATATGAAGAAGAAGACTACGATGAGGGAATTCATACGATGGATGGCTTGGTAACCAGCGACCCAGAAGACTCCCAGGCGATTCGTGAGGAGCTTGGTGATTTCATTGTGGATGAAGATATCTCTGATGAAGATGGAGACTTTGTTGATGCTTCGGAAGCTCCTTTAGATGATAACAAATCTGTAGAAGGGGATGAGAATGATGATGTTGATGATGACGATGATGGTAATGATGATGGGCCAATAAGAGTTTCTCAGAGTGAAATTGATAATTTGAAAAACTTTAGTGATATTTCTGATGAAGATGAAATTCAACAAGAAGACAACGAGAACAGCAATGGATTTGAATCTTCAAGTGAAGATGAGATTCGCCAGACCGCTTCCAACGGACGTATTCGGAACAATTTCCTTGAGGATGTTGACTTTGGTGATGTTGAGGTTGTAAATGTTGATGACAATGATGATGCGGATGAAGGTTTTGATGATGAGCGGGAAGTTGGCGCCTCACAAGCTGAGGCTATTGAGATTTTGAGTGACAGCGACTTGGATGACTTTGATATTCCACCTCAGGTCCAGAGAGCTATTTCAGGACAGAAAGGAACTCACACTTCACAACCCCTGGAGGATATTCCAAGTTCACCTATGAAAGAACCATTTGAATCACAGTTTCCTGATATGGAGCTTGATAATTTACTTGCCAATGAACCTCTACCGGGTGAAAGTTTCCCATGGTCAGTAGAGCTGTTCGGAAAGTTGAGAGAGGTCTTCAAATTGTCATCATTCAGACCGAACCAACTTGAGGCTGTGAATGCTACACTTAGTGGGAAGGACGTCTTTGTTTTGATGCCCACTGGTGGTGGTAAATCATTATGCTATCAGCTTCCAGCGCTTGTGACCTCTGGTAAGACTTGCGGTACTACTATAGTCATCTCGCCTTTGATCTCGTTGATGCAAGATCAAGTTGAACACTTGTGGGAAAAGGACATCAAGGCAGGCATGGTGAGTAGTAAAGGATCTACAGAAGAAAGAAAGACAACGTTCAACTTGTTTGTGAATGGTCTGCTTGATTTGGTTTATCTATCTCCTGAAATGATTGGGGCATCTAAGCAAGCCCAGAATGCTATCGCCAGACTATACAGAGAAAAGAAATTGGCTAGAATTGTTGTGGATGAAGCACATTGTGTGAGCAGTTGGGGTCATGACTTCAGACCAGATTACACTGCATTATCCTTCTTCAAACAGACATATCCAGATATCCCGTTGATGGCATTGACTGCTACTGCTAATGATCAGGTTAGAATGGATATAATTCATAACCTTAAGTTGAAAGAGCCGGTATTTTTGAGACAGAGTTTCAACAGAACGAACTTGTTCTATGAAGTTTTGCCAAAGAAAGATTGCATGAAGGACATTGAAAGAAATGTCAATGGGAAATTCAGAGGTCAAACTGGTATAATTTATTGCCATTCCAAAAACTCATGTGAGAAAACCTCATCTCAATTAATCAACTCTGGTATTCAAGCCGCATATTATCATGCTGGTATGGAACCTGATGACAGGTTAACAGTCCAGAAGAAGTGGCAATCTGGCGAAATTAAGGTCATATGTGCTACTATTGCCTTTGGAATGGGTATTGATAAACCAGACGTTCGTTATGTGATTCATCTGACACTTCCTAGAACTTTGGAAGGTTATTATCAGGAAACTGGCAGGGCTGGAAGAGATGGTAAAGATTCTTGGTGTACTTTATATTACAGTCTTGCGGATGCTATGTTGCTTCAAAAGATGATTGCTAAAGACCGTGATTTAGACCGTGCCGGCAAGGAGAAACATCAAGACAAGTTGAGAAAAGTAACTGAATATTGTGAAAACGCTACTGATTGTCGGCGTGCTCAAGTTCTTAGATATTTCAGTGAGACCTTCGATAAGAGCGAGTGTCATAAGAAATGTGACAACTGTTGCAAGAGTGGGCAATCTGCTATGACAGAGAAGGATGTTACCACTTATGCCTTGAAATTTACAAAATTGGTTCAAGAACTTGAAAAGGATAAAGTCACTCTTTCCTATTGCAAGGACGTTTTCCGTGGCTCTAAATCGAACAAGATTGTCTCTGCTGGTCACGACCAACTTGAGTATCACAGTGCTGGTAAAGATTTGGATAGAGGTTCGTTGGATAGAATGGCATATCAACTGATTTCTGAAAAAATAATTGTTGAATATTTTTTGATGAATGGTGCTGGATTTTCTTTGAGTTATGTTAAAGGTGGACCGAAGGCTAATCAATTGTTGAGAAATCAAATGAAAATTGTTATGCATTTTTCTACACCTGTTTCTTGCCGTGCACCAACTGGTGAAGGAAGCAGTGTAAGCAGCAACATCAATAACAAGGGCAGAAGAGATGCTGATTCAAGAGCGCTTAGCATCGAGCAGCTGAATGAGTTCAGACTGCCATCTACGCCAAAGATTGTGAGTGCAAGAGCGCACATGCAACGTACGTCATCTGGTATTAATCCACCAATTATTACGCCCTCCCGGGCTGCGCCTGCTACAGCTGTTCCACCAACAAGAATTACTTTAGGTGAGACGAGATTTGCCACTGATGAAGAAAAGATTAGATTTGTTGATGCATTCAAAAGGTTGAAAGATAAGCAGGGTGAAGTCATGAATAATCTCGGATTTAAGAAAAGCTCATCTGTTTGTACTATTGAAACCCTCCGTGATATGGCCTTGAAATTGCCACAAAATGATTCTGATTATAAGAAGTTGAAAGGGTTTGCCAATGAGAAGCAGCAAGGTTATTTCCAGCACTTTGCTGCATTATTGGTTCAATTAAAGAGAGAGTATGATGGAGGTGCTACTGGAACTAGATCTAAATTCTGGAATTCCAAACAACAGGAGGAAAACAGGGTTATAATTGAAGCTATAAAGGCCTCTCAGGCTTCGCAAGGATCGACAAAGAGATCTCAAGGACGCTCCTCTCAATCTAAAGGAAGTTATAAAAGTGGGAGGTCAAAGAGTTATAGGGGCGGAAGAGGTGGCAGAGGTGGCAGAGGTGGCAGAGGTGCGTTTGGAAGAAAGCAGGCTGCCATGCCATTCTGAGGGTCTAATTTCGCATAAATTGTACTTTGTAATAGTAACGTTGATTCATGATAGATTACATTGCGTAAGAAATTTATCGTAAAGATAGTAAGATCCACACCAGATAAAAGAAACATCATATAAGCAAACTCACCATTCTTAGCATGGTAACAGGGCTAGAAATACGATGAACAACGAGTCCTAAAACAGATCAGACGTTGTCATCATGATAAACAAATGTGCTCTTCTTTGGGTTCTTCGGGGCATGTCTAACGTATTGTT
>JAKTVL010000115.1:0-27899 GCA_030557175.1 Petasospora japonica
TTTTTGCCCGCCGCCCCGTCTGTTTGGCTCCAGCATTCCAACATTCCGTACCCCTCCGGTTGACATACCCACCAGCCGTACGCTCGTGATTATTCTTCACTGATTCGAAACACACATTCAGGTATTTTTGAACACGATATGTCACTCTCAGCATCTGCTGCCATCTACAGAGACGACGATTTCTCCAACCTGGGTCCTGCTCCTAAGCCACCAGTCATGAACGGAGGAGGCCCGGCACTCATCTCAAACGCCACAACAATGTCGCTGAGTTCGAGCAAGAACGTGAGACGACAGGGCTGGGTCCAAGTTAAGGACGAAGGACTGATGTCTTTCAGATGGCCAAAGAGATATTTGGTGCTCAACGATTCAAATCTGATCTTCTACAAGACAGATGCTAAATATGAGATTTGGCTCAAGATCGGACTCACCTCTATTGTGAACTTGTCAAGAGTACAGCTAAGACCTTACTGTTTCGAACTGATTAGAAGTTCCGGGGGTAAGAAATCTCTCTTCATTTCCCTGAAAACTCTAAACGATCTCTATGGGTGGCTCGATGCTATCTTTGCCAAATGTCCACTCACAGGAACAGTTTCAAGCCCTACAAATTTTACGCATAAAGTTCACGTTGGGTTTGATCCCACGAGCGGAAGCTTCACTGGTCTTCCTGAAAACTGGAAGAGATTGCTTCAACATTCCAAGATCACCAATGAGGATTGGACAAAGGACCCAGTAGCTGTTATAGAAGTGCTTGAGTTTTATCAAGATCAACAAGCTATGGAAACCACTGCTGAAGTACAAAACCCCTTGCAGAATGCTGGCCAATTGCAAGGGTATCATAGATCTAAGAATTCGGACGATTCGACATCTTCGACAAACTCAAGTGATCGTGAAAATGGTTCAACAAGACTCTTGACGGACCTTTCCAAGCCTTATACACCACACAGACGCGAATCTCCTCCAAAGGTCTCTCCATATTATAAAACTCAAAGTGCTGGTAATTCAAGTGCAAACCTAAGTGATTTGAACAAATTGTCTCCACAAAAGATTACCCCAACTCAACCAAATGCCGATTTAATTCCAGTTAGAAAAGCTCCACCACCGCCGAAGTTCATTTCTAGTCATAATGGTACACCAATATCAAGTGCAGTTCCACCTTTGGCTCACTCAAATTCAAATCTTCGTCTTAATGAACAAACCCAACTACAGCCTGCTTCGCAAAACTTGAATCCAAATTTGAAGATTCAAACAAATTTTGCTCCGTCACCGGCGCCTTTACCACAAACTCTAATTACTGCCATTCCAAACCCTTATGCTGATGGCTTGACGCCATCCCCCGTCGAAACTTCGCCAACTTATGGTAAGAGGGTGGATCTGCAGCCTGTTCGCCAGGCTCCACGTCCTCCACCACAAGGGTCTCAACATCAAAGAACAGCACCGCCGCCGCAACCCCAACATCAGCAACAACAGCAGCAGCAACAGCCATATAGACAGCAGCCGCAGCAAAGACCTGCCCCTCCTACTCCACAACATTATCAGCCGACAAAGCCTCTTCAACCACAACATCATCCAAATTATAAACCAACTCCAACAAAACAAACCACTAAATCCCCAGCACAGATGGCTGCTCAGGCAGCTGCGCAAGCTGCATTGGATAGCTCGCCATCAAAACAAAAGTCTCCACAAAAGACTATTAGACAGAGAAATGAGGAACGTCGTGTCGCTGAGTTGAACGAACAACAAAGTATGAAGAACCTACGTGCTGTGACACGTAACACTGACCCAACTCCATATTTCCAAATGATTGAAAAAGCTGGTCAAGGTGCAAGTGGTACTGTCTATTTGGCGAAGTCTCTGAAAAGAGGTGGCCTGAAAGTTGCTATCAAACAAATGGATTTGAACATGCAGCCAAAGAAGGAGTTGATTGTTAATGAGATTTTAGTTATGAAAGATTCTCAACATAAGAACATTGTTAATTTTTTGGAAGCATTTTTGAACGGTATGGATCTTTGGGTTGTTATGGAATTTATGGAAGGTGGTTCACTGACTGATGTTATCGATAATAATGACAGTTGTTTACAAGAGGACCAGATTGCTGCCATTTGTCAAGAAACCACGAAAGGTTTGAAATTCTTGCACAATAAGCACATCATCCATAGAGATATTAAATCTGACAACGTCTTGTTGGATCTCAAGGGAAACGTCAAGATCACAGACTTTGGGTTCTGTGCTAAATTGAGTTCTCAAAAGAATAAGAGAGTGACAATGGTTGGTACTCCATATTGGATGGCTCCAGAAGTTGTCAAGACCAAGGCATATGATGAGAAGGTTGATGTTTGGTCTTTAGGTATTATGACTATCGAAATGATTGAGGGCGAACCGCCTTATTTGAATGAAGAACCATTGAAAGCCCTGTTCTTGATTGCGACTAATGGCACACCAAAGCTGAAGCATCCAGAAAAGTTATCCCTTTCAATCAAGAAGTTTTTGAGTATTTGTCTTTGCGTTGATGTCAAGTACAGGGCTTCTACTGATGAGCTGCTGCAACACGAGTTCCTCCAAATGGCTTGTGAGCCTGAGAAACTAGCTACGCTTCTGGAATGGAAAACTAAGCCTCGCAGCGGACACGAGTAATGGGTTTACAGGCTTGTATGATTTTCTACGTTTAATATGTGGTGTTTAATGATCTTAGGTCCCAACGTAGATTTTCAGTACAATCTTTTGCCCGTTTTTCTATCCACAATCTTTTCAAAGAACTCCTTTGGCAAATATCCCTTTTCGTTTCCAGATGTGAGGTAGACATTGTTTAACGATTTGTAAATTTTGTATTCTGGGTGCTGTTTCAACTTCTCGATGTCGATGTAAATCAGTGTTTTGGAGAAGTTTCGTAAACCAGAGACTTCTTCGCCGTCGTTCTTCAACAGGCATGTGAGGTGGATGTGATTTCTATTCATCTTGGACAATCCGTCAGAGCTTAAGATCAATTGCAAGTTTTTTGGAGTGGTTCCATGTATCAGTTGTTCTGGGTACTCCTCTGGTTGAAGCAGTTGGAGGTTGTCGTCCGTGATATTCTTAAGAGAGTGGCCCTGTGTGGCACAAATATATGTACCATCTTCCCGCTTCTCGAGGTTGAATCTTTTCTTGTTATTACTCTCAACTACGCGTTGGATGTCCTCGGCTGTTGTCTGATGAGTCTTGAGTCGGTTATTGTTGAGGATCTCAGTCACCTTGACATACCCAGAAGAGTCAATTTGGAGCCGTTCCTTCACCGCACCATGTCGCAGTAGGTAGCTTAGTGCCTTCGAGATCTTAACGTCGCGGTCATTCCAGTCAGACATTGTGTCTTTTTTTATTGGCGAAATGATTCCTTCTTATGTAGGAGTGGACGAAGGGAGTTAAGACTTCTTTCGCGCAGTACTAATAATAAGTACGAGGATGAGGGATGGAAAAAACCTATGAGACTTTTTTTTTAAGTGGCTCATTTCTACAATGTTATTCCGTTTAGCAAAGAGGCATAGGACTATAATAAGAGTCGAAGAGTTATATACAATAGAATTTCCCTTTTGCCCGTTTAGGGAAGAGTATGTATGGGTGCCAGCAATATAAAAAATAAAGTCATCAAATCATTAATGGGGAACGTTATTGGGTCTTAGAGGGAAGGTCTCTCCTTCAACACCTGTTGACCACCACCACAACATCCTCCAGCACCAGCAGACATGGTTGGCTTTCTTGGCTTCTTGATGGTGTTGTTGTCCCCAAGCTCGGTGTGCTTGTGGATGTTCAGGTGGTATTTACCGTTCTCCTTCTTCTGACCCTGGACAATGTTGGCCAACAGGAACTTGGAAACGTCCTCCAAGTGCTGGATTCTCTCATCCACACTCTTAGTCTCGTCCGGTTGGTAGTAGCCCTTCTTAATCTCCCCTCTTGCGGCACTCAAAAGCGCAACGTCGCCTGCGTAAAGAACGTTAGTAATCAAGCTCCGTTGTGTCAGTTTATAACGACAGTAAACTCACCGCTGAAGGCGGTTTGGGTAGCCCTTAGGGCCTTTCTGTACGCGGCTAGCGCTCTCAATCTGGTGGCCATCTCACAAACACTGCTCTGTCTCTGTTTTTTCCGATCCTGACGTCAACCGTTCTGTTGCTTAGTGCCTGTGTACTTTCTTTTTTGGCGGTGAGCTTTCTGGGTGCGAACATTTCGTGGTGTCCGGGTCAATTCTGTTGTGCTCCCCAGCAGCGAATTGCGGTCATTTATTGGTACAGCCAATCATACAAGGACAAGAACACAGAGATAAAAAAGACTCAAGCATACAAAGAAAAGGGAGCAGTGGGAGGGAAGAGGGAAAGACAAAGAAGAAAGATCAAAAAAAATCTTCCCCGCCAGGACTCGAACCTGGAATCTTCTGGTTTCAGAAGTAACTACTTAAATCGTAGCCAGACGCCGTGACCATTGGGCCACGAGGAACAGATTTGAAACTTTAACCGTAGGGCATTTGTGTGATTGCATCAGTGCAGACTTAAGTCTTAGTCAGCACTTAGTCAGTCGCGTTCCCAAGGGGACTTACCAATCACAACATCATCAGCACTGCTCTGTGTTGCCCTTTTCTGGAGGCCTACCGGGTAATGAAAGGAGCTCTGAGGGGATCCAAGATGACTTCGAAGACATCAAAGGCGAGCAAGGATCCGTCGATGTTGTTCTATGGCTCGGCGATCTACGACTTTCTGTTTCCCTTCAAAAGGGCCCAGAATCAGTGGGCAGCCCGCTACATCGTTATCATCTTTGCCATCATCGTAAGGTCAGCCATTGGGTTCGGGTCCTATTCCGGTGAGAACACGCCGCCGATGTACGGTGACTTTGAAGCCCAGAGGCACTGGATGGAGATAACGCAGCACCTCCCAATGTCGAAGTGGTACTGGTACGATCTGCAGTACTGGGGGCTGGATTATCCTCCGCTGACGGCATACCATTCCTGGGCCTTGGGGAAATTGGGGGGCTTGGTGGACCCATCATGGTTTGCATTGGATGTTAGCCGCGGGAATGAGCAGCCAGCATTGAAGTCCTACATGAGGTTTACCGTGCTGATCAGTGAGCTCATTATCTACGTCCCGGCGGTGTTCAGATACACAAGATGGAATGGAAGAATGATTAAACAATCTCCAATTGATCAGACCATCATTGCAGCCTCCATCCTGTTCCAGCCGGCGTTAATGATCATAGATAATGGACATTTCCAATACAATTCTGTGATGCTTGGCTTGACGCTGTTAGCCATTGTACAATTGCTCTATGAGAACTATATGCTTGGGTGTGTGTGCTTTGTTTTCTCCTTGGGATTCAAGCAAATGGCATTATATTACTCTCCAATCTTCTTTTTCTACCTCTTGGGACGCTGTGTGGATTTGTCCTCTCCAAATGTTTCTTTTCGGGATAGATTCAACTTATTCAGGTTGGTTCTCATTGCCGTCTCGACAATACTTTCATTCTCCATCCTTTTCGGTCCGTTGGTGCTACATGGCGGGGTTGACAACTTGCTACAATCAATCCACAGAATCTTCCCATTTGCTCGTGGTATCTTTGAAGATAAAGTGGCAAACTTTTGGTGTTTCACGAACATCTTTATCAAATATCGTTACCTCTTCACGCAGGATCAGCTACAGATTTATTCGCTTATTCTAACCACGTTAGGTTTCCTCCCAGCTTGTGTTCTCACACTCTTCAAACCAAGAAAATATTTATTGCCATGGGTCCTCGCTGCATGCTCAATGTCCTTCTTCCTCTTTTCATTTCAAGTTCATGAAAAGACAATACTGGTACCGTTGCTCCCGATATCTTTGCTGTATTCAACAAACAACACCGATGAAATGGCAATGGTCTCATGGATCATAAACATTGGCATGTTCTCAATGTGGCCACTACTGAAAAGAGATGGATTAATTCTGCAATATTTCGCCATTTTCCTCCTATCAAATTGGCTAATGGGAAACCTTAGTTTCTTAACTCCAACGTTCTTACCAAAAGCACTCACTCCGGGTCCATCTATCTCTCTCGTTGAGGCCAAGAGACAAAAGAGACACGGGCTTCCTTCGAATTGGTTTTGGATCGCTGCTATATTGGCTTCGTACTCTGCAATCACTCTTATCCATGTCGTTGACTTCTTTGTGCCTGCACCAATCAAATACCCTGACCTTTGGGTCCTCGCCAATGTTTCTGTGTCGTTTGGATGTTTCGGACTTTTCTGGCTTTGGCTCTACTACAAAATCTTCACTCTCCCAGATATGGGCTATTGAAAAACAAAATGTTGATTATTAAAACAGCTTGTAGTCTGCACAGTCGGGTAATACGATTCCGTCTTTGAGTTTGCGATCAGCAGTGAACAACCCCCAATGTGTCTCCCATTCCGCATCAGTTCTGTGATAAATCTCCTTCCACGGCTCATCAAAAGCTTCAAAGAAGTACCAAGGGTAGCTTTGATTGTTAGCTTCACAAACCCAAGTGTCCAAGAATGACTGCAACAGACCTGTTCCGGCAGTTGCCTCTTTATACGAACCTCCTTCAGATGGCCATCCCACCTCAGAGATCATAATCTTTGGTAACTTGCTCTCCGCCAAGACAAGATGCTTAAAAGGTTCAATCTGATATTGCATGTAATCAAATACCCATCTCGTAGCCGTCTCCACGTCTTCGCCCTGGAAGAATGGGTGGGTATTAGATCCATAGAAATCACAAGCGTTCAAAACCGCAGGGTCTGTTCTGTGTCCAACATCAGAAGTACCAACTGGCAAATCCCAATTCAACTCAATCTGAACAAACGATTTCACTTCTTGAATATACTTGATGAGGACATCACTGGACTGATCATTTCGGAAGATGACCTCATTACCAACAAAAATTGACTCAAAATACTCCCTTGGATACTCACGAAGTATCTCTTTCAATTCTGTAATCTGTCTTCTATTTTTATCTTGATCACTTCCAATCCAGACACCTGGAGAAAGCGTGACGTTTAAGTTCAAATAATGAATTGAATCCAAGATGAGTTTTGACTGATTGCACTGTGTTCCATATGTTCTGATCCTGGATGTAACTTGAGATAAAAGAGCAACGTCAAGCATAACTTCTTTCGAAGTTGCACCACAATTTGGATAAATGACATTCTTTGGAGCGTAATCGATTCCGTAAAAGACATTGTGTAACAGAGGATTCTCCATAATTCCCTTAAGTTCATGTGATTTTTGGAATGTGATTGGAATTTGAGAGAACTTGCTAATACCAGCTCTAGTCTTTGTTTTGAACTTTGGGCTTCGAAGACCACCCCGAATGCGTCCAGCTTGATCTTCCTTCAGATCTTTCAAAATTGCAATTGTCTCGTTCTTTAGATCTCTGGTTATATCAGCGTTCATTGTTGAATTTGAACCAATATCATCAATTGAAACATTCTGATAATGCATAAACTGGGCCAATAACAGGTCTCTGTGCAGGGGAGAAATGTTGGACAAGTAAGACTTTGTAGTCAGGTCGTTTCCCCTAGAGAATGAAACCACCAAAGGAATAAAAACACAAAGAAGAACAATAACTAAAAGAATCAATAACCAAATTGTCATCGTCTTCCAAAGCTCATGCTTCTTCCTTTTGATCTCACCAGAATCGGAATCACCTACTTCAACGTCAGAATCATGGATACTTTGTTTCATCTTCGATGTATACCCCTGTGAATCAGAGTCACTAGGCTTTGTATTGGCGATGAAGCTCAACAGATTTTCCTGTGGTCCATTTAAGTTGAGTGCGTTGTCTTCCGCTTTGTAGAAATTGACAAATGGATGGATTTGATGGTCCCTAAGCTTATCATCTGAAATCCAATCCTTGGTGATCACAGACTCCAATTCTGGCTCATTCTCCTCCGCTAAAGGTAACTCTCCGTGACTTTGCTGATGCTCCAGCTGTTGCTGTGCTAGTTGCTGTTTCTGCTTTGAGAAGTTCAACTCGGAATCCTCAGTCAGAATATAATAAGGACTTCCGGCTGAAAGAGAAGGGACATCATCGATCTCAAAAATTCCTTCATCCAGAACCTCTGATCTACCCCCTTGTAAAGTTTCTGCGTTGTTAGTTATTTCTTCTGGCTGTTTGAACGTGGCCTTATCGCTGTCTTGAATTGAGTCGTTGGTTGCAGATTCTATAGGTGAGACAGACTTCGCCTGGAGAGCCTGAATAGCACCTTTTCTCACAATTGGATCCCTAGCAGCTATCCCAACAGAGCTGGATAATGCCCTACCAGTATGGTTCGCACTTAAAGATCTTGTAATTGAGTTCTGGGCAAACATCAATGGTGGTGATTTTGAATCCTTCTTCCGGTTTGAAAATATTTTCATTGACTTGGCTCTAGAAAGCAGCTTCTGGAAATCTAATACTTCAGCCTGTGGCGCCTTACGACCCAATATGGCATTGCTTCTGATGAGAGAGCCGGCTGGGTACGGCAGTGGGTGTTCCAATTGTTCGTCTGTGCTCAAAATGTGACGATCCAACTCATCGCTACTCAAGGCAAGTTTGGGAATTAAAGAAACAATGTTAGGAGAAGCGCTTTTCATGCGGGGTGTTGAATTCATAGATTCCTTGAGAGTCGCCTTTTCCTGGGGTGACTCTTCAGTGGTGTCAACTTCCATTGGGCTATCACCAGGGGTAACAAACTCCACTGTTTTGGACCGTATGTGAGCAGTCTCTTGGGACTCCTCTGGTGTTGACTGCGAGCTAGAAGGCAGTTGTTGATTTGCAGACACAGCCTTACCCTCCTGAATCGTCTTCTGGGATTCCTGATCCCCCTGTGCGTCCTCAGAGTCGTTGTTACTCTGCAACATGTACAACGTTGGCGTGTCCAGGTCGAGCGACCCCAGGTCCTTATTGGATCCTGCAACAGGCTCCGCAGATGACCGCTGCGAGGCAATGCCAGATATGACGTTCAATGGGTTAGGGCCCGGCGACCACGGCGGTTCCTCGATGGCTGAAAGCACTTCAACTGGAGAGTCTGTGCCTTTCTTCTCATGCGGTGAGCTTGGCAACGGTGTGTCTGAAGCCGCATGGGACTTGCGGAATGGATTAGCCATCTCGCTGTACGTCAAGCTCCTCTCTATATTCCAGCCAAAGCTTACTCACCTCATTGCAATGTCAGAAGGAAAAGAAGAGGCCTAAGATCTTTGTTTGTGGAACCTCTGTCCCGGAAGCTGCCACAAAAAGAACCCCATCTCCACCAAAAGAGGAGGGACCGATGCCCAGGGAAGCCCAAAGTTACTATTTCACCTTCAACAAAATTGTCAAATCAGTTATTTCTTATTGCTTGTGTACTTGTCCACGTCATCAACTCCTCGTTGTATATACCGTAGATAACGGGCAAGAGAAGAGCATGTTGCCCAAAGTAATTAGCTGCCCAAAGTTATCTGCAAACAAAAATAGAGTTTTGCCGCCCACGACGCGAAAACACGAAAATTTGGCGCTAACGCGTCATTCTTCTCTCTTCATGTCCTCTCTGATCTCTTCCAATATCTAAACAAATAAGAACCAATCATTGATTTGAAGATGGCGACTTTTGCTACAAAACTCGAACTTCCATGGGTGGAGAAGTACCGTCCACTTCTTTTGAAGGATGTTGTTGGAAACACAGAGACCATTGAACGTCTCAAGCTGATTGCTCGCGATGGTAATATGCCACATCTAATCATTTCTGGCCTTCCAGGTATAGGTAAGACAACATCGATCCACTGTCTTGCTCGTGAGCTGTTGGGAAAAGCTTACAACGATGCCGTGTTGGAATTGAACGCTTCCGATGATCGTGGAATTGACGTTGTTCGTAATAAGATTAAGCAATTTGCACAGAAGAAAGTTCAACTACCGGCTGGTCGTCATAAAATTATCATTTTAGATGAGGCGGATTCCATGACCCCAGGTGCACAGCAAGCATTAAGACGTACCATGGAAATATATTCCAATACGACGAGGTTTGCGTTTGCATGCAATCAGAGCAACAAGATCATTGAACCACTGCAATCGCGTTGTGCCATACTAAGATACGGTAAACTTGCAGATGAAGAAGTCTTGAAGAGGTTACTGGAGATAATCAAGGAGGAGGATGTTAAATATGCCAATGATGGGCTTGAAGCTCTGATCTTTACCGCTGAGGGTGACATGAGACAGGCCATTAACAACCTACAAAGTACCGTTGCGGGTTTCGGGTTTGTTAACGGTGAGAATGTCTTCAAGATTGTGGACTCTCCACATCCCTTAGTGATTAAAAAGATGATTCTGAGCTGTGTGAGAGATAAGAACATTGATGAGAGTTTGGGCTTCCTCAAGACGCTCTGGGATAAAGGTTACTCGGCCATTGATATTGCGTCGACTAGCTTCAAAGTAACAAAGAACTTGAATGAGATTAATGAGAGTAAAAGATTGGAAGTCATGAGGGAGATAGGTATCACACACATGAGAGTCCTTGAAGGCGTTGGCTCATACTTGCAATTGAATGCTCTGATAGCAAGAATGGCTGAGATTAAATGAGTTCTACAGCCTTTTGTTAATGAGAAATAAAGCTGCAGTCTTTTTTCCGCATTAGAACAATGGTAGTATATTCAAGTAATGCTGAGGGAGATCCCGTATACAACCCCAGTCTTGGGGTATAAGCCCATGGCCTCTCTCAGGATCTGAGACCCAGCTACGTAAAGTAGCTTCGTGGTTACCTGTTAACAAAGGCCTGTTGTTGATGTGGATCGATTTAAAGTTTTTGCTGCATCTGAATCTTTCCATAGATATGGACGGGTCCCCCATGTCTATCATCAGTCCCGTGAGATTTGGGGCGTCCTGAACAGAGACTTCCAATCTTGGTTGAATTGTCCGCCAGAGCCCCGGTTCATTTAGAGCCCTGACCACAATTACGCTGGGATCTCCATCCTCTGTCCTCTTGATGTAACTTGGAGATTCCACATCAATAAGCAGGGTTGTGGCAGAACTTAACGCTCCAGGAATTTCCACAAAGTCGACTTCAACGTCTCCATGGATATACAACTCTTTAATTTGGAACCTGATGGGGCGCAATAGCCGTTCATAGTTGAGCTTAAGAGGATATGTGTGTGATAAAGTATCAGTGTAATAACAGCCGATGTTCACACTAACTGCACCACTCATTGCCACATTTTCCAGGTTGATCAGCGCCTCCAAGTTGATGTCATCAGTGTAGGTGATGATGCCAACAAACTGTAAATGTTCAAGCCAACCAAACGTTGGAAGACAAGTAGGTGCAACGAATTTCATGAATAAAGATACCAGTTCTGTAGTTTCAGGAAATTTTTGAATGACTTTATCTTCAAGGCAACTTCTTTCCCAATCCAACGTTCTCACGCCTACCAAATTACACTGCTTGAGCACATAATCAGGCGTCCCAATGAGTGCTATGGTGTGACATGACCTTGTAAACCAATAGTGACTCTCGATATCGTTGTCATATTCCTTTCTATGCTCAGTTGTGTTTGGCAAAACATTGATTAAGCTGAAGTTGAGAGGAAAAACACCAGCATAATGGGAGTGAGCGATTCTCCAAGAGTTAGCAAACACAGGTGGTTTACCTCTATATGTCACTATCAGTCTTGTCAATTTTGGTGCATCCAGCCCTGATATGATAGGAGTAATGCTCGGGTCTATCCCGGTAAAGTCAATGGAGATCCATCTGGCTTCATCTGCTTTCAATGAATTCACTGCAGGTATTCCCTCGATTCTAATGCGGGAGGAACTTCTCAGTAGGATCCTATCGGAGTCACAAATGGTATATTTAATGCAAGAGAATGACTTTGATCCTTCTGGGATGGCCTCATAAGCAGACCATTGAACTCCGCTTTTTGCAAAGTTCTTGATCATAGCGTGTGCTGCCCATTCGATCGAACTCAGGTTGTGAGGAACGTTGAGATGAATGAACGAAGTAGTGTTGAAGAGATGATGATACCTATCCCATTGGCAACAAATTTTTTCCCAATTTTCTTTCTCATAGATCTCAAAGAGCCGGATAGGATTGCAACGTTCGTTCTGAACGTTAAAAGAATCCAAGGTCATGCGCTGGATTCCCGCAACTCGAAAGATTAAGGGTGTGTCACGGTCGCAAATAAGGATGACCCAGGAGCGGATTTCAGGAAAAGCAGATAAAACTGAGTTAAGTGAGTGATGATCCAATCTCTTAAAGACTTTAAGTGTGATTTCCAATGGGAAGTTGATAAGCAAGTTTGTGAGAGCCATGATGAGGAGTACCGTTTGCCGAAGAGTGAGTAGAAGGAACTGAAAGCTCAGAGGAAATTTCAAGACTTGGGCCCTTTTTGTAGAAATATATAGAGAAAAATGAAATTCCAGTGGTCGTTCATTAAATTGGACAGAAAATCCACAGTTGAGAGGGTGGATGAGAAGATTTAACCGTTCATCAGAAGCTTTGGCAGCTCCCTTCACTTGAATTTAGCTGGCGTTGCCTCACAAACTTGACCCATTAAAAATATCCTTTTCTATCGTACCACCAATATTTATCAGCTCAATAACCTCATCCAGGCATCCATTCCACTATGAAAGCATCCAACAAATGGAAAGGCACACACACAAATGTGTCATTATGTGTCAGATCTCACCCCGCCTTATCTCCGTAAAAGACCGATTGGCCTTGTTATGTAAGCAGCCAAAGGGGCAGATCTAATCTTTCGGTGGTCACCCGCCTGCCATTACACCAGTGCTGCAGCTCGAAAGGGTCAAGCATTTCATAGGAAGAATACTCCATTATGCTGTCCTTAATTCACTTGGGCATGGAGTATTCGTCTTCCAAACCTGAAAGACGTACCTCTACGAGTGAAAGCCCCCCAGATTTTCCTGGTGAACTTGAGATTATACTCCGTACCAATGGAGCTCTATACTCTGGTCATGACTCTATCGAAGGTTCAATTATCTTCAGAGCTAAGAAAGATGTGAAGGTGAAACAGATATATGCCAGTTTTCATGGGTTCAGTGTGTCTTCCGATTATGGAATACTCGTTGATGATAGAGGCCGTCGATTGCTCCCTGAGTCCATTCGCAGGGTTGAGAAACACATCTTACAACAAGACACTCGGTTGTTATTTCCTCCGGAGACTTTGTTAAAGGGAGCAGAAGGAAAGAAGACAGTGTTCACAGTGGTAAAGGGTGTGCATGAGTATCCCTTCAGCTTCAAATTCAAAGACACGCCCATTTGCGTTGACCCCGATCACCCTCTTATGGCTTTGTCAGCAGATTGCACGCATCTCCCAACATTCGCACAATCTCCACCAACCTGTTGGAGGTTGGATGATAACAGGACCCGAGGAGTGCTGTGCTACTATGAGATTAGAGCTACGGTGAACAAAAGAGGGTTCCTCTCCACTGATGTAACGGTGAAGAAAGAGCTGCAGTATCATCCCGCAGTGTTGAATCCAGAGCAAGCCCTGGAACTAGGTGGAAGACAGAGAATGTTAATGTCAAAGGGTGTGCAACTTGACAGATCAAATATTGCACTTGGATTTTTCTCTCCCAAATCTCTGTTATTGGGGTCCATGCCATTCAGTGTTTGTCTCATAACAGATAAAGATCTCCACGATATGCAAGGATCGCACTGTGTCACTGTGGGGAACTTTGAGATCCTGTTGATCCAGACGATTCGTGTCAGGTCCAAAGAGTTTAAGAGTGATTACAAAAAGAATTACCAGATTGTTAATGATAAAAGAGAAAAGACTGTGGATCTATCATATGCACAACCGGTGCCACAAATGGGATCAGATTCTCCTTCTATCACTGGATTCTATGCCGACATCTCTGATCTGTTGGAGGAGGCTGTGGTTCCGGCGGAGGGACTTGTCCCGACATTCCGATTCTGTAATTGGCAGGCAACTTATACGATTTCAGTGACAGTCACAGTTACAACTCAGGAGGGAATTGTTGAAACACTAAAGGTTGAAGAAGATGTCAAGGTCCTCCCACCAGTAGACGCTACCCGAAGACGCAGGCAATCCACATCGGACAGAATCTTGGATTGGCAGTCATATGTGGCTCACAGAGATGATGAGCAACTCCCTTCTTATGAACAAGCTACAACTTTTACAGCTTGAGTCTAGCGACCGATGGAGATAAGTAATAAATGGAGTGGTGTCTGGATGTCCGTTGGCTCATCGCCATGGCCGAAAATTTTGTAGAGCTCTGGCCAGAACTTGTTTGATTCAGCATCAGCGACAGAAAATAACGCTCTAGAGAAAACTCAGTTTTGATATAAACCAAGATGTCTACGGAGCATACAGAGCCACATCTGGAACATCAGCATGAAAACGGAGATGCGGCCTCTCCAGTGGTTCACCAAAAGCCCGTGATTCCAGAAGGTATGTCTAAATCTGCTTGGAAGAAGCAGCAAAAAAGACAAAGATTCCAAGAGCGTAAGGCCGAATTCCAAGAGATCCGTAAAGAAAAAAAGAAGAAGGCCAAAGATGCTCGTCGTGCTATGATCCAAGAACTTATCGCCAAAGGCGAACCTGTTCCACAAGATCTTCTTCCGAGAAGAAGACAAAGACTTCCAGAGAACCAAACCGACAGTGGATGTAGATTCGTCATTGATTGTGATTTTGATGACTTGATGACAGAGAAAGAAAGAATCTCACTGAGCACACAGATTACGAGATCCTATTCCTCAAACAGATTTGCTCAGTATACGGCAGATATCACCGTGACAAGTTTCAACAAGTTGCTCAAAGAAAGATTTGAAAGAGACCTTAAGGACTCTAATTGGCCATCGTGGCAGCATGTTCTGTTCCAGGAGGAACCATTCACACCACAAGATAAGGATAAATGTATCTATTTGTCATCTGATTCAACCGAAGTATTGGAGACTCTCGAACCTGGAATGACCTATGTCATTGGTGGTATTGTGGATAAGGGCCGTTACAAGAACCTGTGTAAAGATAAAGCTGAAAAGATGGGCCTTGTCACAAAAAGATTGCCTATTGATGAGTACATCAAACTGAGCGGAAGAAGGGTTCTCACTACAACACATGTTGTCGAGCTGATGTTGAAGTGGATTGAATTGAAGGATTGGAGGCAAGCTTTCAACACGGTGTTGCCACCTAGGAAGTTGATTATGGACAAAGAGGATAATACTGAACTTGGTTATGAGGATGAAGTTGAAGAAGAAGACGAAGGCGAAGAAGCCAAAATTGAAGACAAGGCTTAAACTTTTAATCATTAATGCATGACACCTGAACGATCTTAGGCCCGTAGCTAAAACAAAGGAAAGATTAGACTCATATTGTTACGTAGGTTTATCACTCAATCAGTCATCTTTCCGGGCTGTAACTTGTAAATCTAGCCCGCGATGAGCTGGCCCCAGGTGGTAGAGGTGATATTCTTGAAGAACTGCGCGAACAATCAACGGAATCTTCACTTTCATCAACATCCCTCATTCCGAACGACCTTCAGCAGATCAAGCAATGATTGACGAAGCAGATTGCATCTCTATTACGGACAGAACGTTCGATCTTTCGTTGGACGAACCGCTGTCTGATGTCTCCTCGACCGCAGTGGACTCCGTCTTGGATCAGCATGCCGCCACCACTATTGCTGGTTCTCCCTCCAAGCACACAAGACTACCAAGGATTCTCCCAGAGGATACTGCTCAATCACACTTGCACAAATTGACAGATGCACAACCGCGCTGGAGAGAGAACAGTCATGTCCTGGACCCGGTTACTCAAGTTGGCAAGACCGCCACTTCCACTGTCATTTCCTCAAAGACTTTGCCCTCTGATTTCTCTTCAGGGAGCGAGCTCTGCATAAGCTTGAGATCAAGCATTGAAAAGCTCATACAACTCAGTGGTAACCCTATGGACTCGCCTATAGATGATATGAATCTTCAAACACTCATTGAGATGGTGGCAAAGCTCTCAGAGGCCGGCGCTTACAAAATGAAGTTCCTCACAAAGAACTACAGCTTCCTTGAAAGCATCTACGATGTGACACGACGTGAACTAGAAAACGTGAAGCTCGAACTGAGCAGGTCGGAACAAAATTCACGAGTCTTGAAGGACCAGCTTCACTCGCGTGAACAGAAGGAAACTGCTCTGAGACTACGCTTGCAGAGCAAGGAGAAACAGGCGAACAGACTCGCACCAGCGCCACGTGAATCGCACATCGAGGAACTCCAGCAGGCGAAGGAGATCATCGACAGGCAGCAGCGCGAGATCCGTCAGTACAAGGCCTTTATTAAGCAGATGATGGACCGGGAATGAGAAAGAAGAGTGAAAGGCGCGCGACGCGTTTGTTTTGGTATTCCCCAAAACGGTCAACTTCCACTTAGGGCCATTTATCGCACCTCGCGCGTCTCTGCATCTCGCCTCGATGTTGCCGGCACTGGCTGAATGGGTGATAAGCTCCAATGTGCCAGACTCCAATCGATTAAGAGGTACATACCATTAGTCACTAAACTTTCCGAGTGGCAGCACCATATCCAGCTGCCAATTCAGGAAGCATTGGCGAACGGACTTGACCATTTCGGGACTCCGGAGATATTAGTCGTTTCTTTTGTCAAGAAAAGTTTTTCCAGACCCATGTGCCATTCCCGGAAAAACAGGTGCACCACGTTATCACCAAAAGCCAAGTCACGTCTGCAGGCATTTCGAATCACCTATCTGTCCACTTTTTTTCAAGTGTACACCCTCTCTTCCTAGATCGCTTTACGTCCGAAAGACTACTCTAGTTACTACCCACAAGTAAGGGGACGACCCAAGGAGACTTCCACTGCTTCGACGCAGAGATCATTGATCATCGATCGCTTTTCCTTTTTTCGAGCACGCGTATATTTTTGACACATTCGCCACCAAGAAGAAAACAGCAATCGGGTTCTTATTACGCTTTTTATCAAGATGAATCACAGTCACAGCACACCTATGAGCTTCTCAATACAACTCGATAACAAATTACAAAGACTGAACACCAATGACTCACTCCAAGAACCCATCTTCTCAAGACAAGGCTCATCCACCTCAGTATCCACTCAAAGTGCAGTTTCGCCCCAAGTATTACCCAAGAGTCTCAGTTTCACCAAGATTAACGATGATTCAAATACTCCAAAAAGAACGTCAAGTGCACTTTCGTTAGAGTCCTTGTCATTGGCACTGACCAAAGTTGTCTCAAACAATGGGCAGCCCAGATCTGTGAACAATCTGACTACAACACCTGCAAACGAACCTCAGGTCAATGAAAAATGGTGTATTGTTCTTGTTGGACTACCAGCCGCAGGTAAATCCTCTATTTGCAAGAATTTGATGCTTGACTTAACTTCGGCATTCCTAAATGGTGAAGAAGGTGTTGATTTCAAGATTGATGCATTTAACGCAGGAAATTATAGAAGAAAAATGTCTGATTTCAAGAGTCAAGCGCATGATTACTTCAACTTCAACAATCAAAAGACTAGAACACAGAGGGATTTATTCGCTCATATTGCATTGGATCATCTACTCAACTCATTAATCAATTCGCAGATTAACGTTGGAATTTTTGATGCTACAAACTCCACCATAGAACGCCGTGAATACATTTTTCAGACTCTTAAAGAGAAGGAACTGAAGACCGGTGTCAAGATTAACACTTTGATCCTTCATGTTAAATGCACCGATTATAATATGTGGAGATTCAACGTCGAAGGAAAGACTACTGGTCCAGACTATATCAACACGGATCATGATAAATCTGTTGCTGATTTTGTTCAAAGAGCAGAGCTCTACAGTGAGGCTTTCCAAGACATTAGTCAGGAAGAGCTGAAGAAGTATGAGGGATGCGTCTATATTGAGATTGATAATGCTGGTAAGGAATTCATCATAAATGAGAACGGATTCGTTAATGATGATGATTTGATTTTGAGAGAGATTGAGAGGTTCGTAAAGGAATATAAGAAAGAGCATGGTGAAGATTATCTGAAAAAGGTTGACGGATTCTGGCGGCTGCATAAGATAAATAATTGATACAGTTATGAGGTTGGGTTTTAGAGTTATTACAAGGGTTTAGATTCATATATTTATTTATTTATTAGCTGGGTTTACTATGCTCTCACAGGTTTTTTAATTGTTTTGAATATTCCATTGTGTAGTGATATGGGCCTCCAATTGGAAACAATTAGAATTTTTTACGGCCAAAAGATGCATGTTTAGAGATGTTTTCCGAAGTATTCATGTCATTCCGCCGATGCAGTGTGATCTGCTATGATATTATTACAGCCTTATCTTTGAAGCTCTTTTGAAGTTCGTTTCCTGCTCTAGGATGATCACTTTGCGCGTTTAAATCGTCTCAATGAGTTAATAAGCTAAGGCCTTGGCTAGTATTAAGGCACCAAGGGTAGCGTTATAAAGTTTCCATTCCCTTCCAAGGGCAACTTCGTTAGCCAGTATTGCTTTATTCAAAGACCTTTATTTGTCAAGAAACAGATACAAGTTCCAACCGATAGTGTTGATTCACAAGTAATTAGAGGTTAATTTTATTAGTGGTTGTGGGCGCAGAAGATGATGGAGTACTACATAAGTGCGCAATCTATTACCTCTCGCAAAGTTTCGTTCTCGCCATGGCGCTTTTAAAGTCGTCGATTTCCCACTGACCATCCAAACTCTTTCCCTATGCACTTCCTACGATTAAACAAAAAGAAGTGAATTTTTGTAAGACGACGGAAGTTGACGAAATGGGTCTTTCCAAGCTCTTTTCGCATAAGAAGTTTTCTCACAAGACCATTACACAAAGCCCACCCCAGGACACTCAACTATCACAAAATTCCAGTTATTCCAGTGAAACTCAAACAGTTCTATCAGTGCTCAAAATAAGCAGAAAGTCTGCAATCAGGCGTTCAAAGAAGTTTTACCATATTGGGCCGGGATGTCAATACTCTTGGGAGCACATAGAGGACGTTCTCGACCCAACCAGTGTTGAAAGTAAAGGGAAAGGTTACTACAGGTCAATTAACGAAGTTATTGAGGTTGAATCCCGAAGTTACATCAGTGACTTGGATTATGAAGGGGATAATGAAAGTGTATCCAGTTCTAGTGAATTGAACTCAAGACTGATGACCGTTTCCATCTCGGAGACAAGTCACTCATGGACTCCAGCTAGCGACTATGAGACAGCCAGTGAGAATATTCACTTCTCACAATTGGAAGAGGAAGATGACAGTGTTACCTGTCAACTGAAAGAGTATGAACGATTTGAAAAGTCCCTATCAGAGAGGCAGAGGACTCAAGTCAGCACCACGGTGAGTCCTCTGGGGCCTATTATTGCTGCCACTACCACTAGAGCTAACGACGTAATCAATGTCCCACTAGCAAGCAATATCTTCCAGCTTCAATTGACTGAAGAATGCAAATTGCATCCCCTCACAAACAATCTATAGTCCTTTTTAATGGATAGTTATTTACAGATTATGTAATCCTCTTTATAATGATGACATAACCAATGTTTTTGTCTGGATTATCACTGGCGGCTAAAAACTCCAAAATGCCGGGCTTATCCTTGTATTTTCGACTCAATTAGTGAATAAGAATAGGCAGTTAAGGCGATACAAGATAATGTTCAAGTGTAAGTTTACGCATCTGTGGCTTGAGTGGTGAAAGCCTGAGTACTGACCTCTGTCTTTCAGGGAAAACGGGCATCCAGAGCCACTACTCGCTGGCATCGAACCCAAGCTTCCATTCTGATCTGTGGGCGGTATACCCAGCCCGTCAGAAGTCGACTGACCGTCAAGTCAGTGTGTTCATGTTTGACAAGAAGAAATTTGAGGCTTTGCTGACTAAAAACAACATCGTGAAGCGGGGCGACAAGACGGTGCTGAACGACGCGTACGAAGTGCTGAGGAACCAGGTGGCCAACTTGGCCAAATTCAGGCACCCGAACGTTCTAACACTGATTGAGCCGTTGGAGGAACACAAAGCTTCGTTCCTGTTTGTAACAGAGCTTGTGACCGCCTGCTTAAACACCGTGCCACCTGATTTGGACGACGTGAGCATTCAGAAGGGGCTGCTCCAGGTGACCAACGCCCTGCAATTTGTTCATGAACAGGCCAAGATGGTGCATCTTGCTATCCAACCCTCAGCCATTTTCATCAATGAGAACTCTGATTGGAAGCTTGGTGGATTAGGCCATCTTAAACCCATTGAGGTTGAGGAATACTTTATTCCTCAATACGATCCAAGAATGCCAGGATTTGTTAACATCAACTTGAACTTCACGGCGCCGGAAGTTGTTTACGAGAATAAAATATGTCCTTCTTCCGACATGTTCTCTCTGGGCTGTGTTATATACTACCTCTACAATGATGGCGCTGGGTCCATTGTCAATTGCAATAGTTCTACCAGTTATTACAAGGAAGATTATGAGAAATTTGAACGGAGTTTGAAACAGAATAACCCACGTCAACTGTTCAAGAAAGTCCCTGAGTCATTGTTCAAAGCACTTCCGCAGTTGATTGCTCGTTACCCAAGTCAGAGAATTTCCCCACATGAGTTCATTGAATCGGATTATTTCAACAATCCATTGGTTAAAGTTATGGTCTTCCTTGATGAATTCCCCACAAAATCTGATGAAGAGAAATTGATATTTTTGAAGTCTCTGGTCAATTTACTACCATTGTTCCCTCAAAACATCTTACAGAAGAAGATCTTACCAATAATGAGTGATCTATTGCAAAGAAAGATTGTTCCATTGATCCAGGTTACACTCACAATCATTCTACATATTGGCGAGAGTCTCTCGCAGCTAACGTTCCATGACAAAATCTATTCCACTGTGATTGACGATAAATTGTTGAATTATGAAGAAGCCCAAGTTGTCCTCTTGGAAAATCTCCGGATCTTGCAACATAAAGTAAAGAGCGATGAATTCAAGAAACTTTTGTTGAAATTAACTGAGAAGACTTTGGATATCTCCAATAGCAATTTCCAAATTCAGGCCAAAACTTTAGAAAGAATGGACATTGTTCTTCAATCTGTGGATTTTCCTAACATTAAAAATAACATATTCCCAAAGATTTGCACCATTTTCTCCAAGACAACCTCATTACAAGTAAAGCTAAAATCCGTTGAGGCATTTGTTCAGTTAATTGAAAAAAAGGGAATTGATAAATTCACTGTTGATGACACTCTTCTACCATTATTGAAATCTATGAAGACAAGAGAAATTAAGATTATGGAGGTAATTTTGAAAGTGTATAAGTCATCGTCGGAAATTCTAGATGAAGAGAGTATTGTGGAGCACGTGATTCCTCAGCTATGGTTACTATCCATTGCCAATACATTGGATCCGAGATCTTATCAAAGCTATGTCAACGTGATCAATGATATATCTAAGAAGATTCAAACCCAACACATGGAGAAACTAAGAGCATTAGAAGGAAGTAGACCTCAAGAAGATGAAGATGATCAAGAGAAATTCAGACATTTGCTTTATGGCAAAGAAGAAACGAAGGTTGAAGCATCAAATCCACCGATTCAACCGTCCACTTTGTCTGCGCAACCGTTGTCGCCAACAAATAATTCGGGCCCTGTCAGCCCTTCACAACAAAGATACAAAGTGGAACCTTTGACATTAAACCCAAAGAAACGGGTTTCTATATCTACTGGGCTTTCATTCGGTTCAAGTTCCAACGTAATCCAACCAGTTGTTCATCAGCTCCGTACGGATCCCATCCCAGATGATGATTTCAATGACTTTGTTTCAGCTCCACAATCACGTGTAATGACACCGTCACAACCACAGAGTTCAACATTCTCGACGCTCTCTCCGAAGATTAATAGCATGTCATTGAATGCCTCATCCGGGATTGATTGGTCAACTGAGACAAATAAGTCTAATGCCCCTGCGATGAGTACTTTCCCATCAAATAACTTCCACTCCAGTTCTCAAGCAAATAGCCCTCATCTGAACAACTTGCCGTCAAATATTGAAACTAATATCTACCAATCGAACCCGCAACAACTAATCCAGCCAAATAAGCTTCCACCAGGATTCGGAGACACGTTACTGATGCCTGCGAAGAAGACAAACGCTCCTAGTTACGACTTCAACGGCGGGAGCCTGATTTGATAGGTTTAATGGATACTTACTCTTCTACTTGCTCTTTGTTGTAGAAAGATTGGTTTAATTGAATATTTCTATAAAAAGTAAATAGCCTAATTAGGCTATTTTTGAGATTTTTTTTTTTTTTTTTTTTTATTGTTTGACACCAAGTTTATAGCGTGATGAGTACTTAAACCTCTTAAATCACCGGCTAATTTCTTCAATACGAGCTGGAAGATGTCCTCTTTAAAAGAAGTCGAGAAGAAGAGAAGAACAGTGTTCAAACCGTTACTTGGAAATCCGTATCCTCAATCCCATTTCCCACATATTGATCACAAGAAACAATCACAGATTTTGGAATTCTTACTCCTGCTAGTGGATGATATTAAGAGATATAAAGAGCATAGATTACAAAAATTGAATCCCCTCGAACCAGAATGCTTCTCGAATCTAACATTAGGATTCAATTCCACTGTGAAGCCATTGGAATGGCAGGCAAAATCAAAATTTAAAGGGAAACCTACACCAGCAAAACAACTCAAATATGTGTTTGTATGTAAAGCAGATATTCAACCGAGCTTACTCACTCAACATTTCCCAGTTTTGACATACACTGCATCCACAGCCAGCAATAAAGTAAAACTGATTCAATTACCCAAGGGCTCGATGGGCCAAATTGAGTCCAGATTGGGAAAACCAACAGGAATCATAGGAATGTACCCATTTGACTCATTACCCTCAAATTTTGTTAGTTTATTAGAGGAAATTGATGATGTTGACGTCCCCTGGTTGTCCGATTTGAAGTTTGAACCATTGAATGTGAAAATGGTGGAGACTACAGCTCCGATCAAAAGCAAAATTACAAAGAAGAAATGAATATAATGCATCCTATTGAATATTTCTGTAGGAAGCTCTACGCTTCGGTGTCTGTAGGGTCAATATCAGATTCATCATCAACATCCTCTTCTGTAATCTCTGCCCAGTAGGAATAGCTGAGCACAACAAACCCCACAACAACAAATAAATCGCCAATCAATTGGCCAGCAGAGATTTTGACACCAAAGAGAATCCATTCGAATAGACCAACAAACAGGATTGTGATTAACGAAGAAACCGATGACAAAACAGGCGAAGTTAAGGACATCAGTGACAAAAATGATAGAGAAAACACCAAATTGGATACCACTGACATCAAGATGATAAACCAGGAGTAAGCAGAGGTTATTAAGTGGAATCTCGATAATCCGAAAACATGGGCCGGTAAGATGATAAGCCAGCCAATGCAGATGGTACACGTTCCAATTAGCGAGGCACAATAGTTAGAGAATGCTACCAGCCTCCTAGATGAAACGCTATTCATTGGAGGACAGACAAGCTTCTTATAAAGAACCTCGTAGAGGCCATACAAGACAGCACCAAGTGCAATGATAGAATCACCAGCGACTCTGCGCGGGAAGTCAGCCTTGGACCCGTCGTCATTGCCTCCATAAGCAACAAAGAATACACCTCCAATGGCCAGTACGACAGCACTCAGTTTAACGTACGTGAAACGTTCATGAAGAATCGGAATGGCAAATAGCAACGCAGTAAATGCTGAACAGTTATAAATGGCCGTGATGTCCGAAGCTGGGGCCATAGCCATGGCGATGTACCACGTGGCACCAGCCAAATTGAGAATAACGGTCAGAACAGCAATACATTTGACAATATGAATCATTGAAGGGCCCAGTAAAAAATCTTTAATGTTGTGTGGAAGTTCAAAATCCGTTGTGTAGTGCTCGTTGATGATCACCCCAGAGGTTTTGTAAATATTTCGATGTTGGTTTCTTATACTTTCATAAAAGTTCTTTTTCAGGAAGGCCTTGTCTAGAGGAGAATACCCATGCTTCCTAGATCTCTTTAAATGCTTGAACAGGGCGATCGAAGTAACTTGTATGGGCCAAATGAACAGCCATGACGAGTGCGTTAGCACCAACAACAAATACGGCTGGTCAAAATTCAACGAGTTGTAGAGGTATGAAGTAAGCTCGGTCTGTGAAACGAAAGAGAGTAAGGATATAATGAACAGCGCCACAACTGCAACCAACTTCGATGAAGTTTTCTCGAGATGCCCTGGTTGTATCAGCTTCCTCGGGCCCGCTGCCTCTTCCACTGATAAGGATGCACGACGGGACTCACCAGCGTATGAAAGGCGGGTGAACTGCGCTTGTGGCTCCATGAGTGACTGTACTGACATTGTTTCTCTCCCGGTGAATCTTTGGCCGACCTGGTTGACTTTTGCGGAAGGTGGTGTTTTGATAATCAATAGCTGTGCGGCTGGTTTTGCATCAAAGTCAATAGACGACGAGGGACGTAATTCCAGAGGAATTCGGTTAAGGACAACTTGGAAGTAAACAGTGCTCGAAGCCTATTCCAGGGCTTCTTAATTGCTTGAGAAGTAATTTGACGTGCAAAAGAAGAGATGACAGAGGCACAAGACTACGAATTTTATTCGGAACGGCCTTTTTTGGTGCCTGTTTCGGAAGCAGAGCTCAACGTCACACTGCGTTTCGCTTAGGTCAGGTATTATGTCATCATATCAATGGAGTGCAACAGGCGGCCAGTAACTTTCCAATTCAGCACAAAAATGCTATCAGTAAAATAACCTGCTTGGTTCTGTAGGTAATACATGTCTCTTGAAGAGTAATTTAGTACAGTTTCTACTACATTGCCCACCAGAATGTCCAAAACTGGGCCTTACTTACTCTTAAAGCCCGGACACCACCGCCAGCTTCCTTGCAAAATCATCTTTCCAGCACTAAAAGGACCATCAAAACACCAGTCAGTGCACAATACACTTACACGCAGAGTAAATTTCATCGAGCAAATGGGAGACAAACCTAGTGTCCACTATCAGAACTCTATCGAGACGCAGCTGGCGTCACAGCAAAAAAGGACAGCTGCGCACCGCCGTGTCATTGACCATGGCGCTGGCATGGGACGGTGGGTCTTGAAACGCAAGTTGGGTCATAAGAGGCCTTATCCGGTGGGGTCAATCCGTCCAGAGGCATCATACACAATTGATATACTGCCTCCGTCGGCATACAAGTACAGCCACCCAATTGTGGACTCACAATCAAAATTTGTCCACTTGAGTGCTAACAAGGCGAAGCATGCAATCCATACAATCAAATTTACGCCCGAAGGCAGAAGATTACTCGTGGCAATGCATTCTGGTGAGTTCACATTATGGAATGGTGCTACGTTCAACTTTGAGAACATCACACAGGCCCACGACACGGCGATCTTGTCCCTAAACTATTCACATAATGACGATTGGTTGCTTAGTGGAGACCAAGATGGTACGCTTAAGTTTTGGCAAACGAACTTCAATAACGTTAATATCCTGGAGGCACATACTCAGGCAGTGAGGGATGTGGCGTTTGCTCCGGGAGACTCCAAATTTGTTACTGCCAGTGATGACAGTTCCTTGAAGATTTGGAACTTCAGCAATGCCCGCGAAGAACGTGTTTTGAAGGGCCACAATTGGGATGTCAAGACCACAGATTGGCACCCGAGTTTGGGGCTTATTGTCAGTGGATCTAAGGATAACTTATTGAAATTATGGGACCCTAGAGTTGGCGTGGCGGTATCGACACTCCATGGGTTCAAGCATACAATCACCAAGACCAGGTTCCAGCCACAAACTGGGTCCAATCTCCTCGCTACCATATCAAGGGACAAATCCCTCAGAATCTTTGATTTGAGGGCAATGAAGGACATATTTATGTATCGTTCCGAGGTGGACCTCTCCTCATTGTGCTGGAACCCTGTACATCCTTCAATGTTGTCGACTGGGGGCTACGACGGCTCATTGTCCCATTATCTACTCAATGAGACTGTCCCAGAAGGGATTGAAAACTTCAAGCCATACCATACGATTCCATATGCTCATGAAAAGGCAATCCAGGCGATTGATTATCATCCTTTGGGTCACTTGTTATCCACAGCCGGAGCTGATCGAACAACAAGGTTTTGGTCTAGAGGAAGACCTAACGATCCAAACGCCTTTAACGATCCTCCATACACAAATGACAAGAGCAATGCCTGGTACTTTGCTATCAATAACTCTGTTAACGCTGTGGTTCCCAAGAATGAAAATGTCGGTACTATACAGAGCAATGATGAGAGGGGTAACAGGGGCTTCCCTGGCTTGGAACCGGCAAACATTCCAGGCTTACATTATTAATTCTGCTAGATGATTGTGACGATGATCCCAATATGTATTTTTATGTAGTGATTTATATTCTTCAATTTGGCTGGAAGGCGTCAACAAGTACACGGAAATGCTCGGTTTCACCTTCTGCAGGATTCCCCTCACATTCTGCGAGAACACCTAAGACGTAAGAATAGTTCGTATAGAGGAACACTTCGGCTTGTTTGGAAGCTTTGGATAGTTTGGTCATAACGGATTCGTAATCGTTTCGTAATCTTTGCACCGAGTTATATAGTGGTTCTTGATGGGTCTCCGACTGTTCGTCATATTTAGTCAACGTGAAGAATCCATAAAGAAGATTTGTCAACTGCACAGTTAATGGATGAGGAGAATTCGTATTGACTTCTGCAATGAACGACGATTTTGTCGAGGCCCTTTTCATATTCACGCAGTTCAAGTCAATCAACTGTTGGAATCTGGGCCAAAGCAAAATCATCTGTAAGTTGAAATAATCTTCAATCGCAGGGATACGTCTTTTTTGAAGTTCAAAAATCAACGATTGTGATAATCTGATCATGATAAGACATCCAAACACGTCATAAGTCGTACCAATCAAACTTTTGGTATAACTGGAACCCATCTTGTAGACTGGATCAAAAATTTGCTCGAATAGTGCATTAGCTTCCCCTCCCATTTGAAAGAAGTCAGTCAAGAACAAGTATTCAACAGATCCATTATCCAATAGCGCTAAGTTAAAACTTCTAAATCCAACTTCCAAATTAAACATAACTTGATTATGTTCAGCGATCTGTGCCAACATTACCGTTGGATCCTCAGCCTTAACGATTTGGGCTCTTTTGCCAATGGCATAGTCCTGATGATTCCCTGACACGGAAGTTCTCTTTGAAAAGAACCCTTGGGACCCACTACCACCGCCGCCACCAATAAGAATGCTTTTATCGGGATACGTGTATAGTTTCAATTTTTCCAAGGAGTGAATATATCTGTGGAAATATGCCTGGTAATACCATCTCATAGTGTAGACATACGCTTGGCGTAATTCGAGAGCCAATGAAGGTTCACGCTGCGACAAGAATCCATAAATTTCCTTCACGTTAATCAAATCCTTCTGCACAACTTGTGATGGCGTGCCAATCACTCTCAACTTTTTAATATTGGCAACAATGAAGTTTTTGATTCTCTCCAGTGCCTTTTTGTTTAATGCCTCCAATAAGGATGATAATTTGGATAATGATCTCAGTTTTGTTGATTCATCCGTCTGATACTTGTCATATATCTGAGCCTTATCCTCCAAGAAATGCAAATTCTCACACCACTTCGTATTGATTTGTCCGTTGTAAATCGCCTTGATCACATCCGGAGGAATGATAAGATCTGATACGATGGGGGTGTATTTCGCCTCCAACTGAGTCCTCTTCGTGAGATTCTGCGATAACGTCAACGACCGAGACTTTAAACTCTCCAATTCTTTGGAGAGCTCCACAAGATGCTTGTTGAATCCAGTCAAAAACTCGCTTAGAGGCTCCAAAGTCTGATCGAACTGCTCCACAAGAGCCTTGAATTCCAAAAGCTGTTCCAAATCATGTTGATAGTCCACTTCAGACGC
>JAKTVL010000116.1:0-27778 GCA_030557175.1 Petasospora japonica
GAGAGGGTCTGATGATACTATGTGAAAGTAGTGCTCAAAAGTACCACGCTCGGGGGGATCGCGACGGGCCTCTGAGGGTGTCTCTATGGGGTGGGAAGGTGTCTTGATGTGTCGATGTTTTGATGTGCTGATGTGCACGCTGTAACGCCGTGTCCACGAGGATGGAAGGAGGCGCCCTGTGGGTACAAGGAGGTCTCGATAGGGTGATAACTCGCGCTTATGGTAACGCGATGTCCTCCTATGGCGGATATCGGTGATTGGAAATGCCCGTACTGCTGCGCTATTGAGACGCTGTTGTGGTGCTTCCCGCCGTTGTTGACGATGTTGATGATAAAAGGCGGGACAAGCCCTGTTGACGTCTCGTTGCCACATTTCCTCACTTTACTCTTTGCATATCCCACACCCCTCACTCCCAACTGGAAAAAAAGAAATGTTTCAGATAGGAAATGTCCCGAAGAGGAAGTTCACCTTTTTGGGTAATAGTAGCCAAGTAGTAAAGTCAACCTCTTGATTGTTTCTGGGAGGGAGGGAGGCCGCCTGCATGGCTATTTTTCTCTCTGCCATGGTCGCACAATGGGTGGTTGCAAGCACCTCTCTTCTGTGGATATCTCGCCTCTTTAAGCGATGTTATTTGGGGCATTCCCCCCGTTGGTATGCTGTCACATCCTTTTCCGCTGTTACGGGGAATCAAATCATTCGTAAACCGTTCATCAGTGATAGTGAGCTAAACAAATAAGACTCCGGGCGTCTCCCTTACGACTAAGTCCTAAGCGGGTATTAGATCATCAGGATTCTGGCGCATACGAGAAGATGGGTCTCTAGAGGATCGCATCTTTAGATGGCAGCGCACTCTCCGTGCCAGTGCCAGTTCTGTGAACCAGCCAGAAGTTCGAATTCTTCTGTGTTCCTCCTCATTCCCTCCTTCCATACTTTCAATTAAAATCATTCCCATTCAACAGTAAACTTTCTTCAATTCGGCTTCCAGCTCCTCAGTTGGGAATTGCTGTGGTGGGTTTGGAATCTTTACTCTCCAAACCTCTTTGCCGTCAACAAAGATGACGAAAGTTGGCCACCAAACAACATCTATGCTCTTCTGCACCTTGAGCCCTTCATCTGAAAGGCCATTTATCTGAAAGAACTTAGCTTTAGGGTACTTCTCGGCCAATGAGTGATAAAGAGGTGCCACAACGGTGCATGGCGGGCATTGAGTGGAATAGAAATCCAAAACAACGATTTCAGCAGACTTAAGAGCAGCCTCAAACTCCTCAAGGTTGGCAATCTCTCCAACTGGTGCAACTGCCATGATTATACTGCAATTTATGATAGGCTGGGAAACAATCGGTATTCTCTGGTGGTTTTGGGCTGTTTTTTCAACAGATCAAAAGCTCGCACAACAAATCCAGCAAGAGGCTGAGCTGAGGTATGAGGGACGAAACGCTTCAAGCTCAACGCTTGCAAGAGGCCAAGTGACCAACAAGGTCCCCCAGAGGCTTTAAGTGTAAAAAAATGGCACAACTCTAAAGTAGATCACGACCACAGTTCTGCATACTGCGGAGCCGCGGAGCTCCGCAGACGCCGTGGTACATTAAAGAATGTCCGCAAGCTCGTCAAGGAGTTGGCCTCTTATATCCGGAACAAGTCCAAGGAATCTTGATTACGCATTCAGCTGGTCCATCTACCTACTAGTGAGAAGCTGTCCCTACTTTGGGAGAGTGGTCCCCTACGAGAGTGAGGGATGGGCTAGTGCAGCTCCGTGTAGTTGAAAAGGAACCACAATAGGGCCCCTCTCCTACCTTTCTTTTGTTCGCCTCGCAGGCTGCTCCGAGCCCGGTATTGGCCGTGCTGTGTAATCATTCCTGGCATTAGTACAGCCAGATCTCGATCCCGCAGCCAAGTGATCTCCACGTCTTTGTAGATCTTGGGAGTTTGGCTGCTTTGTGTGTTAATCCCACCGGTAAACGGGGCGGTCACACTTGCAAGTCCGCTCATTCTCTCAGCACACTGTGCCCCTTGGTTGCCACACGCCCTCAGTGAAAGCGGCAGTAAAACCCTAGTCAAATTTCCCGGAGAAGTAGAGAGATCCTTTTTCCCATGCGAGCGAGACACTCCGATTGCGGTCCGAACTCGTTGTCCATGGTGCCGTTTCCCGCAATGTCAGAGTTTTCAAAACCACCTCCGCATAGAGGCCCCAAACGCGGCGAACCGCTCAGGCGGCACAGACCAGTTCCGCTAGGTAGGCAGCCACACACTGTGCTGCGGCACCCAGCTCTGTTTTGCGGGTATTATAAGGCGGGCATGGTGATACACCCGTCTGTGAATCTGCGGACCGTTGGAAACCCGGAGTCGATTCTGGCAGGCACTTTGTCTGCGGTAGTGCAGCCCCCGCCGCTTCTCTTTTGGGTCCTGAGACCAATTGGCCATTGTTTAGGTATGCGGCTTTACGAGTAACACCTGTCTAAAGTGACACATAAATTGCAGGTTCTGTGGAGCAGGCCCTCCTCTGTGTTCTGTGTGGGGTGTAGATCACTTGTTATGGCATCGGACACAACCTATTGCCGGTAAGAAGAGGTGGATGGCCCACTGTGATGGAAGCCTTGCGAACTCGCCTATATCTGCAGCGAATCCTCTACTGCTTCTCCACCGCAACCGCAACCAACGGCACTGCATAGCTGTTTATGAAACCGATGAGGGGTAAGGGTTGGAAAGAGCCGTCCTAGAGCACTTCTGAGAATTTGGCATCAACCATACGAAGAGAATGAATCCCAAGACATCAACTCTTGTATGGCATCTTGCGCTAGGTGGGCTGTGAGGGAGCCCGAAAGCGGGGGCGACACCATGTTGCCTCTTGATGCCCGGCTAGCGAACTAGTGTTCCTTGCTTGCTGGCAGTTCTAGAGCAAGAACAGAAAAAGGACAATGCATGAGCTGTTAAGCCCATGCTCCAGCCAAGCAATAAAAGTTTACAGTGATTGGATTTCTTAGAGTCCCCATCACAGTTTAAGTTCGCCTAGACCTACCCCTACTCCTTTATTGCGCCTCTCGAGGGACAGCAACCTCTCGAGCCAGAGTAGCAGGGCTCTCTACCCAGTTCGCAAAGCACGCCTCGTCGGCGTGCACTACCAGCATACGCATAATAAATAAGCAGCTTGCATTTTCCACTCTCAGGGAGGCGTCAGGGGTGAAAATAACCACCGTTTTTAAAGATGTTGTGCCTCAAAAACTGACGGTTGGCAGATTCGTGCAGCAAAACATGAATCTGGCCAATTGGGTTCCACTCTCCCAACCCACCTCGCAACTGCTTATAAACTCTCCATAGATACGTCTTTGACGTCATGAACTACCAACGGTTGCACAGCCACCAGTTGCCGAAACCAGCGAGCCTGCGACAATCTCTCTCTAGTCTTACCATCTGCAGCTTTGCGCGGAGGGGTGGATTTTTTTCCAAGTCCGGCCATACAAACGAAAACATTAATCTTCGTATCACTTTTCCCCTCCTCATCTATCCGCACAGCACACCCATATATCCTCGCACCACAGACTCTCTCCGAGCACTCCCAGATGTTTGCCTGGCTCAAGGTGAAGGATTCCTCAACCGTTCAGACGGACAACTGGAAGTCCCCAGATGTGATTTGTCTGCCACCCAGCAGACGCACATGGGGCCACCTAGACTTTCTGGGCTTTTGGAACGTTATAGCGCTCTCCATCTCGACATGGCAGTCCTGTGGCACACTACTTTCTCTAGGGATGAATGTCTGGCAGTCGATGGTAGTGGTCATCCTTGCTAAGGCCATTATCTTCGCCGTTGCGATTTCTCACGGTTGGGGTGGGGCTGTTTGGCATGTCGGATATCCGATATATGGCCGTTTCACTTTTGGTATTTATGGCTCCTTCTTGGCATTGATACAACGTATCGTACTATGTATTGTTTGGTATTCTGTCCAATCTTTTACTTGTGCCCAGCTTATTTCGCTCATCCTTTCCACCATTTTCCCAACATTTAACAGATTACATGACACACTTCCCAAATCTTTGCCAATGACTACAAAGCAACTGATCGGGTTCATCATATACCACGTTATCTCGATCCCTTTCCTTTATATCCCACCCGAAAAGCTTCATAAGCCTTTCAAGGTGGTTACTATCATTGCATTTTTCGCCGTTTTTGGAACGTCTATTGGATCTATGGTCCACGCTGGCGGAGCTGGTGAGCTATTACATTCGAAGTCAACTGCCAAGCCTGGTGCTGATTTGGGGATGGCTTGGATGCATGGAATTAATGCTGTGATCAATACTTTTGCTGTGGGATTGTCCAATCAACCAGATTTTTCCAGATTTGCATCGAAACCGGGAAAGCAAATTTGGGGCCAAGCTGTTTCAATTCTACTCTCAGGTACTGTGGTACCACTGTTTGGATTGTTAGGCACTTCTGCTGCGTCGCACTCGTATGGTGATGTTTCAGAGTTGAACTTATGGAACCCACCCAATATTATTGAACAGTGGCTTGAAGAGGACTACGGTCCCAGATCTCGCTGTGCTGCCTTCTTTGCGTCCTTTGGTTTCTTGGTGTCCAATCTAGGGCTGAATACAATTGATAATGGTGTCTCTGGAGGTATTGATCTCACTGCAATTGCTCCAAAGTGGATTAATATCCGTCGTGGAGCCTATATTATCATGATTATATCCATTGTCATTCAACCTTGGCAAATTATTGGTAACGCGACCGTCTTTGTCAACACTCTCAGTTCATATGGCTGTTTCCTAGGTCCTATGATAGGGACTTTCACCGCTGACTATTATATTGTCAGACATCAGAAATTGAAACTAACAGATTTATACCGAGCCAAGCCTGACTCTATTTACTGGTTTTGGCATGGTGTTAACTGGCGTGGCGTGCTTTCTTGGGTCTGTGGATTTGTTCCCGGTATTACAGGTATTGCATCAGTGAATCCAAATAATACGAACGTTCCTGTTGCCGCAACAAAGATGTTTTACATTTCTTTTATCATTGGTTACCCTATTTCCTTTGTCGTTCATGTCTTGATTAACAAGTTGTTCCCGCCTCCAGGAATTGATGAGATTGATGACTATGATTATTTCCATACATTCACGCCAGATGAGGCCGCAAAATTGGGAGTTAAACCACATGAGTCGTATCAACTTGAAGATGAGTACAACTCCGATATACCGTTGAAAAAAGAGTCTTCAGAGAAGGTTGAGTCATTGTCGTACTCTATCAAAAACCCATTTAAAGGACTAAAATTCAACTGATGTTTCACCCCGCCCCCTCTCTCCCTCACTCTACGTTCCATGACCTGCATTCCCCTATTTATGTCCTCATGTTTCATGTTTGCCTCTCTTTTTATTACGCTTACTGTTTATTTTCAATTGTTAATTTTGTTACTTTCAATGTTGTCCGTCTTTTATTTAATTTCATCTATTATTGACTCTTCGTGCCATCACGCACACATCCGAAAATCAGAGTATACATTCTCGTTCCTTGTTGTTCACACAGTAGGCCATGATACTAGCCAGCACACCCGTCTCAATCATTCAGGCTCCGTACACTTCGGCAGTGTTTGTGGACCAATGGCTTCCGGGTTGTGTCACTTGTAAACCCCTTAACTCCACAGCCTCTTGATGGCGTCCCTCCCCCGTCCTTCCGCGCTCTTCTGGAAAGAAAATCTCTGGGGAACCCGAGAGCGGTGGACGCCACAAAACAAAAGGGGCCGGTAGATAGGTGGTAAAGAGTTCAGAAAGTTGACAAAGGGGGGCCTTCAGTCACTCGGTTATATCTATAACTTTAGAAATTTGCAGCATTTGCCACCTCCAAAAAAGATCGCAGCTGCACCCAGATCTGCTGTCCAGACAAGCTCCGTGCGTGCGGGAACCTAGCTAGACTCTTTCCCGTCTTTTTTCGCCTCGCGCCCTCACAACGAAATTTATAAAGGGGCCCAAACGCCACTCATCTCCGACCACCATCGAGCCTTTTCCTTCTTCCATCAACAAACAACAAAGAAACTACCACAATGGCCAGAAGAACAGGTGCATCTCGTCCAACCGTGCAGAGATCTGCTCCAACTCAACAGAGATCTGCTCACACTGCCGCTGCCGCCCCACCAGCGCACCCAACCTCCTACTCCCAGCCACAGACCCAGCAGTCTTCTCAGCCAGGTTTGTTCGCTAACATGGCTTCCACTGCTGCCGGTGTCGCTGTCGGTTCCGCTGTCGGCCACACTATTGGTGCCGGTCTCACCTCCATGTTTGGTGGCTCTTCCTCCCAGGCACCAGTTGAGCAGCAGCAGGCTGCCCCACCAGCACAGTACCAGTCCCAGACTTTCCAGCAGCAGGGTGGTGTAGCTTGTGACGTCGACGCTAGAAACTTCACAAGATGTTTGTCCGAGAACGATGGTAACATGCAGATCTGTGACTTCTACCTCCAGCAGTTGAAGGCTTGTCAAGAGGCTTCTCGCCAGTACTAAAGTGGCAAAGCAGCTGAAAGCCTAACAGCCATCACAACACATCATATGCATTTTCTTCAGTCATTCATCTCTTTCCGCAAAAGAGGGATATTTATTTCTACTATACTGTAAATAATACCAAAAACAGAATCGTCTATTAGAGCCAACACATCTTCATCTGTAGAAATCCGTTGGTCACCATCCAAAGATGGCCCACGAGGAAAGCCTCATCGCAGCTTCACCGCGCAGCCCTTCCGCCGAGGTCAGCCAATCAGAGCCAATCAGAGCGCGCTGACATCATTGCTTATGTAAGCGCTGAGGTAATCAAGCTTATGTAAGAAATGCAGACCAAAAGAGAAAAAGGTAAACAAAGAATGAAAGCGGCAACCACCTGTTAAAAGACCACCCCGGACCGCACTCTTCTAGCACAAAAAATCCACGTCCCTGCAGGCACTTAGGCTTGCTCATTCCCCCAGCCTTGAATAATCGCTACCCAACCGCCTATCTGGTGTCCACATACTCGGAATTTGTTGTCCTTGGAGTCGAAACTGCAGCAAACCCACGTTTTCTTGAACCTGTCGGTACCATATTGGGGAATTTGCAACCGAAAGCTACCAAATCGTCATGTTGAGAACCGCAAGATCTCTTCCTTCGCTCAGAGTGCTTGGATCTGTTGTTAAGAACGACGTTCAGCAGCAAACAAAAGCATTTAGTACTGCTGCTGCTTCCAAATACCACTTGGTCAGTCCAAACATCCCAGACTATAAGCATGATGTCTTAAAGTACCAAACTTTCAGCAGAGGCGTTCATCAGACTACCAAGACGGAACAGACCCCCCTTTTGAACAAGAAGTCTGAATTCAGTATGATGTCTCTTAACACTCTTAAAGTTGAATGCCGTAAACGTGGTTTGAAGGTTTCCGGTCGCAAAGCCGATCTTGTCTCCAGAATTTCGACTTATGAATCTTCCTATGCTACACAAGCTGCACACTCCATCTCCACACAAATTAGACCAAAGGCAAAGATGGCGAACTCATCCCACGTGAAATCGTTCACCAAATCCTCTAAAGTGGAAGCTAAAGGTGATGATTCTCACATTGATTTCATTAAACCAGTAGATATGACGCCACCAAAGCTTGTTGAAGATGATTATATTGTTCAAATTCCTTCCTTGTCCACAGATGCATCTAAGAAGGCAGTTACTCAACTAGAAAAACAGATTGCTTCTACAACACCAAGTGAAACGATTGTTTCGAAGGCGCCAGGCTCCACCGCTAAAGTCTTTGAACAAGGTAATGTTGACGGAGTTGAGACTCAAAACACAGATTCTTTAGAGGAATTCGACGCTAAGGATGAACCATATGAATACGAGTATGGACCTGTTTCTGGTAATGATAAGAAACTGTTAGGTGGATTCCTCGCTGCTGTTGGGTTATGGTGGCTTCTTCCTGACGGAAAGAAGAAAAGGAAATCTAAGAATGCTAACAAGGAGGAGAAATGACTTCTTTCCTTTGTCTATTTATTCTTTTCATGACTAACGGGTATGTTCTGGGTGGATGACAGGTTATGATTTGGTATCAACAGGTTTGGATGTCCTCCTTTTATTTTTCTCTTAATTCTTTTTTTTTTCCTGCTTTTTCTGAATCTTCTTTATACGTTAGATATTACGACACGTATCTCGTCAATGTATGCTATATATAAGTCTTATAAAATTGATTGCAAATACTGCTTATAGACTAAGTGAACTTTCGATGGTGTATGGATGTTTCTTATAGATAGATCATCTTATCAATTACAGCCTAAATGCGGTATCATAGCAAAGAAACAAATATTAGTCTAGACAGCAAACCTCCAGTGCTGTTTTTTAACCTGTGAAAATATGTGAAAATATTATTTGAATAATTTTAAAATCTGAAAGCATCTTACTGCTCTCAAAAAATAAAGTTGTATTTTTGGTTTAGAAAATTCCAAATTTCAAGGCTTTATCCAAATCTCAAACATAGTGTTTTTTTTTTTCAGGAATGATTAGAAATTACTTTCTACTGCTGTCTAATGTTGAAATAGACATCTCTTTGTATCATGAGATTGCGAGGTGGGAAGTCTGTAAACAGAATTAAAGAGTTTATGTTATGTGTTAAGACCGGGCAGGTTCGGGGCACATGACGCTTTATATTCACGGCTCCAAGGCCGCAATTAAGCGCTTTTATCTGGACCATTGAAGATTATTTTATCTACTAGACTAGAAAACAATTATGATTTCCATGTTGAATATTGATAATGTGCTTCTAAGCCAAAAATCGCCTGACAGCGAAAGCTGTGTGTGTTTTCTTTTTCTTTCTTTCTTTTCTCAATGCATATATATCCCCATCGTTAAGATTGTCAAAGTTGTCAACATTATAGGCCCCACGGTAATGGTATAACTGGTTTGGCCTCTATGCTGATGACCTCCATATCGTTGTAGGTTCAAAGTATCATTAATCTCATCTTCCACAGTTTTCTTATTGTGTCTTTGAAATTTCTCGTGGTACCAATCAGTATTTGTCTCGTCTTTGCTATTTGTAGATTTCATGAGTTTCTTTTGAATCATTCTTCGTTCAAACCATAGGTTCCCTTTAAGATGAGAATCATAATCAAAATGGGGTACATCGTAGTTCGAGCCTGTTGGTTGGTGAGTTGGATCGAGATTTGCATAGGTGGAGCGTGAGCGGCGATAGCCAGGTCCATAATGCACTTTATTCCTTGTGATGTTGATACCTCCAGGCGAAAATGACTTGGAAGTTGGAGAAGAAAAGTGGGAGCCGGATGAGCGTGCTGAATTTCTTCTTATATTGAGATTCAATTTGGAATCATACGCACTGCGCTTGGTGGAATTTGACAGCGTTTCATAAGAGCCCACGATGCGGATATAGTTGTTTTTAATGATTGGCTTAAGAGCTGTTGGGACGCGTTGGTTAACGTCCGGATGGAAGCGCTTGGACAACTTTCGGAATGCTAACTTGATGGTTTTAGCATCTGACGTGGGATCGATTCCAAGGACTTGGTAATGGTTGTATGATTGTGGGAACTCTTTGATTTCGTTGCGGTTTGCTTCTGTTTGTGAAGTCTGGGAGAGCAGACGGTGCTGCACCATCAGTCTGGTGAGACATGTTATAGAACGTGTTGAGGGCACCACAGTATAAGACTGCCAGGTCATCATCGTGTATATGTCTTTAGTGCAGGTCTAGGCTGGTATTTGAAGGTCGAAAGAGAGATGAGTTGAAGAGGTTCAGAATTCAAATGATGCGGGGTCGGATTTTTGTTTTTGACATGCACACCTGGAGGAGTAAAGCAACAGTTACGGTAAAACTGATTTCCAGGAGACCCACGGACTGACGCAGTAGCTTGAAGAAGTGGCGGCTGATGTGTCTAGCAGGTGAAATGAGCAAAAGGGAGCTCGGATGAGTATTTATGCGTGGCCGACGGACTGCGATGGATCGAGCTCTTTCGGGGTGTTTTCTAACTTGCGGTGCATCTCTGTGCGTCAGTGCGCCCAAACGGCCTAATCACCGGCATCGGAGAAGCTATATCTACATGTAACTTTGGCTTTATTTCGGATGGGAGTTATAAATTACGAATGCTTACTGGGGGTCCGTATTCACGGGTGGAGTGGATCAGCATCGCTATTTGAGGATCCTTGCTGGCGGTTTTGCTGTTCGTCTTCCTCATCTTCCTCGTCTTCTTCGTCTTCTTCATCTTCTTCGTCATCGAAGTCCAGGCTGATCCACCCTGGCCAGGCCAGCTCTTCCCGTAGCAACTGTCTGAGCATGTCTGTGAGGAACTTCTCCACTTTGCCGACATTTCGTAGGATGGACCCATCCCCCTGTGAGTCTCCAATCTCACTTTCAATCCGTAGCGTACGGATGATGTCGATTCTTGACCTGTAACTATCTCGGTCACGAGGCACCATCTGAGCTGGGTTGGCCAACAGGTTATCGAACTGGCTGTCAGTAACATCACAAAGGAAGGAGATGTACATCACCTTGTTGACATATGCCAGCACTGCCAGTGAATGAATGCCTAGGTCCACAATCCTCAGCTTCACTGGCAGCTTGATGAACCCCGGTGACGGGTAGTTTAATAGGAGATCAACATGCACTTCAATGGAGATATCACCTTTATATTCAATTTCCACCAAGAATTGGATATCTCTCGATCTATCCTCCCCACAATCTTCATCTTTCCTGCTCGCATCCATAGCGGCATCATTTGTATTGTGATCTCCCATTTCTGATGATGTACCTAAATTGGAGCTTTGGTCAACGAGGAACCCTTTAACGAGATCAACGCTCTTACCCCGTGCTTTCAGAGGGTCATCACCGCATGTCGAGGACAGTTCTCTTTCCTGTTTCTGATGTGCATAGAACTCCGGAGAGGGGTCTCCAATATGTCGTATTGTCACTTCTGGTGCCACTGTCCCCAGAGAAACACAGTCCACCCGAAGGTTCTGCAGATAGTCTGGCAACGTCAGGGACTGGAACTGATCGTCAAGGAAGGACCTGATGGATTCATTTAGCTCGATGTCATCCTTGAAGTCAGCCCAGTTGATATCGAACGACATTGTGTATCCTGCCCATGTTGCTTGATGTTGAGAGAAACTCAAGGAGAGAGCGCGTTTGTCTTCTTTTCGGCCAGGTCTCGAGGACACGCAGAAATCCTTCATTCGCTCCCGCCAAAGACACTTGGAGGACCGGGGCCATCGACAATTGAATACAGCAAGAAGAATGCTGATACGAAAACTTGCGTCACCAGTTTTCAAGAATGGCCACAAAAAGGTGAACTTTCACTCTTTGTCGCCAGCACAGTTCAAGGGCCTGCTGAACCGTAGGAAAGAGAACAGTGATGGGCTCCAGGAGTATATCGTTACACGCACAATGGCTCATCCACCGTCTCTTTTCTACAATGTGGTGACTGATGTGGCCTCGTATAGCGAATTTGTGCCCTACTGCACACGTTCGTTCATCAATCTGCGGGATCCACAGACAGGTGAGCCCACAGAGGCTGGTATCCGAGTTGGATGGCGCACTTTCGACGAAGAGTTTGTGTGCCAACTCCAATGTGTGCCTGACAGCATCGTCATCGCCGAGAGCCTAACACTATCGCTGTTCGAGCATCTATATACCCGGTGGAGCATAAAGCCCATCCCACACAAAGAGCACTCCTGCGAGATGGAGCTCACGTTGAGGTACAAGTTCCGCTCACAGCTCTACAACACCGTCAGCGCTATGTTCGCAGAGAGCGTGAGCCAACTGGTGATCAACGCCTTCGACAAGCGGGCCAGAGAGCTCAGGAGACGTGAGAGACGGGCTCTCAAGAGTCAAGCATAGCATTTGATCTGTATATATATTACCCACTGCCACGAACTTTTAATCAAGATGCTTCACCACCCAGAATCAGAGCCGTCCCGGCTGCCATATTCTGTAGTGCCGATAATTCCCTGCTCGCCAACACAGCCAAAACAAACCAAGCTTCCGCTTCTGTACACCATCCGCCAACAACGAACTGAACTGCACAGAGAGACAAAAAACCTCCATAATCCAGTCCGGCAGAGAAGCAATGAGCCAATTGTTCCCGACCCCAGAAGACCCGTGGTCTCTCCCCACCGCGAAGCATACATGGGCAGTGGAACCAGCGCCGGACCCCCTTCAGGACAACGAATCACACGAGGACGACGACAGCGAGCAGCAGCATCAACACCTGATGTCATCGCAGCCGTCATCTACGAGGGTGCACACTCCTCCAATGGAGGGTAGCATTTGGGGCGAAGAAGACCCAATTCTGTCTCCAACAAGTGCAGCCGCAGCAATAGCAGCTGCAGATAAGGCCAACGACGCGGAACATCATCTCATTGAACCCAATGCTGCTGCGGCGGCGATGAGCGACTTCCATGCCTGGAGTGAGGCAATTCGCCACACATATTCTGCTACCAGTGCAGATGTCATTAGTGTGAAGGAAATCCCCGAGAGAGAGGGAATCTTGTTCAAACACACAAACTATCTTGTTGAGCATCATGTCGCATTACAAGGTGAAAATGAGACAAATGGTGAAAGGAAAGTCATTCGCAGGTATTCAGATTTCGTATGGTTATTAGAGGTTCTATTAAAAAGATACACATTCAGATTGGTGCCAGAGCTTCCACCAAAGAAATTGGGTACTACATCCGATGCACTCTTTATGGAAAGGAGACGCCGTGGTTTAGCCCGTTTCCTCAATGCCTTAGTTCGTCACCCTGTTTTAAGATCCGAACAACTAGTTATCATGTTCCTTACCGTACCGACTGACTTATCTGGATGGAGACGCCAGGCCCAATACGATTCATCAGAAGAATTCGTTGATCGTAAGAGCTCTTCTCAATTCGTTTCGTTATGGTCAAGTGCACAATCTGAATTTGAGGAGATGTTAATCGGCGCTGAAGGTGAATTGAAAAATGCTCTTGATAATTGGAATCGTGCCTGTGTTCTCGTTGAAAGATTGTGTGTTCGTCAGAGGCAAATTGCTACTGATATGAAACGATTATCTGCTGCGTTTGCTTCGTTCAAAGAATCAACAAATGCATTATATCCAGTTGAAGAAAGCCGTGTTCCACAAATTAACGAAGGCTTAAGAGAGACCTCGAAACATATTGATAGTTGCATCCGTACAGTAGAAGAAGATGCAACCCATGGTGATGAATCTGTCCTGGAAGAATTCAAACGCCACTTGGACTATCTACATGCTTTAAGGGCATTATTTGAAAGATATTCGCGTTTGGGAGGTAATACTATTGTTCATTTAAGCAAACGTAAGGATCAAAATGAACAGAAATTGGCTGAATTACAAGGCAAGCCAGATGTGAAAGGTGCTGAGGTTGAAAGATTAACCGATTCCATTGCTTCTGATCGAAAGGAAATTGCTCGTCAGACAAATAGAGATTGGCTGATTAAAGAATGTATACTAACTGAATTTATTGTCTTTCAGGAAACACAATTCCAAATCACAAGAGCTTTACGACATTGGTCCAGAGATCGCCTCGGGTTTACTGAGAAGCATACTGATAATTGGAGCGGACTGTCTTCTGTTCTTCAAGATATGCCAATGAGCAGAAGTGATTGAAAAGCAGACACCAGCCACAAAAAAACCAATTCTGTAACTACCATATACGATACGAAAGAATGCATTAAACGTTTTCAAATTCATCAAGCGATTTTCTTACTTGTGTTTGTGAACCCAACTCCCTTCACTGTAGCGATAAAATCTCCAGACTCATCGTCATCAATTGGGGTCAAGTGGACTTCTGTGCCAAACACTTGCTTAATATCTCTAAGGATCCAAATAAATGATTCATTAATTTGTTCTTTCGATATCCTGAGCCTTCCAAGATCTTCTTTGCCAATCACCATGTACACCAATGCCAACATGAGTTGGTTTCTTGATACAACCCTGGCTCTTTCCAGTTCTTCCAATAGCTCATATGCAACACGTTCACCAACATCTTCAGGTGTTTCACCGGCACCTCCAACATCTTCAGCATAAGATCTCCAGCCTTTTTTGGTCTCAGCAACAAGAGTCATCCCAAACCCGGGACTCTTTCCCGAGTTCTCACCTCTCCAAACATCGGCCGTGATATTGACTTCACATCCCGTTTCTTTCAACACGGCTCTCGCAGAGTCAATCATTCTATTCACCATAGATGGCGAGACTCTAGCACAAAATGCCACACCTCTAATAGCACTCACTTTGGGCGTCTCTGTGGCGTGCATGGTCAAAGGTTGTGCAATGAGAGAATCGACAACGAGATGAACTTCACCTCCGCCATTTGGGGGACATCCTCTCTTCATCATATGTAGTGCAGCTTCACGAACTCCAAACTTTTCCATAACAGGCAATAGACCCCATCTGATACCTTCCACACCAGCATAGCCCTTCATTCCTGTGATTCCTCTGAATACAATCTGGAATTTCTTTTTTGAGAACGGTGCAAGGTACAGCAAAGGCTCAATAAAGTATCCAACACTAACCCCATCAGGGCAATTATGGGTAAATGCGCCACCCGTGATTAGTCCTGGGTAGTATACAACTGTTGTACCAGTGTATGAGATCTCAATACGCGAGCCATTCGTCAGTGTCTCTAAGATGCGAAGGAATGATACTTCATGGTCTCGGAGACCTGGGTTCAAGTCATCAGAACGTATCTTCTCAATGCGCACAGGCTTTCCCGAAAGAGTCGCTAAAACAAGACGCAAACGGAAGTTTCGTGTACCTTCAAATGTGATTGGTTTACCTTTCGTAGACATAGCTTCTCGAGCGAACTTTAAAAGGGAAGTAGACTACAATCAAGGCGATGAGCTATGTGGGATAAATTTTCAAGGCCACATGTGTGCGTACCAGGAAATTTCGCGCCCAGAGGCCAGCTGGCTGGATCCGAGAAATAGTTGGAAAGCGTGAACCCCAAGCAGAAGCTTGAGCAACAGGCGGCGACAGCGAGCATTAAGGACACAGAGACACCAATCTGAGGTTACACGAGAGGGAACTGTTCACAGAAGTTCAATTTCGCACATCACAAAAGCACAATGAGCGACACGCCAATGTCGTCCGGCTCCTCGCCCCAGAAGCGTCCCCAATCAGCGGAAACGACACAGCCAGCAAAGCGTCTCAAGACCGAAGAACCAGCACCAACCATGGATGATATCTTGAAAGATGACCTCGGACTCCCTAATTTTGGCCTTCCTGATGACATAGCCACAGGAAACGATCCTCTCCTCCAGATGCCGTCATTCTCCTCGCCATCATCAGCTCTCAACACACCACAACAAGCTAAGCTTGAGTTGCCCCTGCCGGACCTCTCTGAGCAATCAACAGCCTTGGTGACACCACAGCCACTAACGACGCCAGCTCCTACAAATGTGGAGTTCCAACTCCCAACTGGATCTGCTTCTGTGTCCACAACGGCAGGCACTACCCCGGCTCCTTCGCAGCCGCCCTCCCAACAGCAGCAAGCACCTCTGCCCGCAAATGGCACAACAGCGACAACATCACCGACAACAACAATAACAGCAACCACACAGCCACAACAACAACCTGAAAACCCCTCAAAACCTGGTGGTAGTGCAGCAGATCCAGATAAACTTTCCGATGCTCTTCTCGTCGCGGGTGTCGACCTTAAGGCAGAAGAGGCTTTACTCAATCAACAGTCTTTACAAACAAAACCTGCTCAATTTCCCCAAACAGGAGTCCAACAACCAATCATAGTCAACACACCATTCTTAGATCCACGTCAAGTTGCTGTATTCGTCAACAAAGTTATTGCAGCGTTTGGATTAAGACCAAACACGGAGAATGATGCTCCATTGATTCAAATCATCACTTATGCAACCGAAGAATGGATGAAGAACATTTTAACAAATGCTGTTGTGCTGTCAAGACATAGACGCCGCTCAATCAAGAACAAGCGTCGTTCAGAACTCACTGTGGCGTTAAGAGACATGGCAGTAAGAAGTAAGACCTTGGAAGATGAACGTCAAAACAAGAAGAGGAATGCAGGTATTGTCCAAACTGAACAAGGTGAGGCTGCCGAGGAGGTGCAACACAAGGCAACAAATGCTACAGTGGCCATGATGACAGGTAAGAAAAAGAAATATGATTGGATGAATGCTGGGTCAAGCAATTCTAAGGCCGGAATGGGAGATGTCTCCACGAGATTCAGAGAAGCAAGAGAAGAACAAGGTGTTATTGTAAGAGACTTGCTCAACAGTCTGGAGAAGAAGAGAATGGGCGTTGATAAAACTCTTGCAAAGGGTTATGCAAAACTTAAGGACTAATGGATTTATTTAATGAAAAGATCCCGTTTGTGTATAACTTTCATACTCAATCTTGCCCGATGTCGATGATTTCAGACAACATTGGATCTGGCCTGTGACTCTTAAGTATCTTGTACGAATCTGCCACGGCCCAGCCCCCCGTGACATAGACGGAATAAGCCAGACTCCACGGGATGAGCAAAAATTAAGATAGGCACAGCAAGACTGCACCATAGCAGATTAGCCCTCTTTTAAGCTTTTCCAAAAAAAAAATATAACGAAACGGAGCACTCACGCTGGGGGTCGAACCCAGAATCTTCTGATTAGAAGTCAGACGCGTTGCCATTACGCCACGCGAGCTCGGTTTGTTGAATGTGAAAATCTTTGGCTAACCACACTGTGTCGCAAGCGGAGAAAATAAATCGAAACACCTGGACACCTAATGATTAGTTGCCTAGGAGACGCCACCAGGTTTGTTTTGTTTTGAAATTTGGGGCCTTCATCGCGTCTACAGACTCCTCCTGGCGGCTAACTTGACGTAGCTGCGAACATATTGAACCTGGCAGCAAAATGAATATTAACCTCTCTGAGCTGCTCACGACTTTTCAGCAGGCAGAGAAGGACTCTTTTGAGTGTCGTGATCCGGAGGGACAACTTGAGCGAGCATCAACCAGTCTCTCCGTCAGCCCAGAATCAATCTCCAATCCAGATATCTTTGAGGCATTGGAAGACCTTGTTCTAGCATATCCCAAGCTTTCGAGACGTGTGCAGAAAGATGTCATCCACTTGGTGACATCTTCCTTGTACAACCAGTCTGATAACGCCGCAAGTATTATTGAGACTGGGCAGACCGATATATTCATTTCTCAGAAGCAATACCTTGAGACGTACGCATACTTAACAAATTGCTTATTGACGCATCTTGGTCTTGAAAACATCCAGCAATCCACTCTAAACTCTAAGAAGGTGACTCCACAGGCACTTGAATCGTTCAAGAACAACTGTGCGCAGTTGGAGGGCATCATGGAAAGTATATGTGCAATGATGAAGCTTCATTTGAACAAATTGTTTGTAACGACACCAGAGAGGGATCTTTTTGTTGGGGCCTTTACAAGACCAATCTACATTTTGATGGAAAGTGAACCAAGAATGAAAGTGACGTCAGTTAAGATGTACATGTTCAAAGTGATATCAATGGCTGTGAAGTTCCATGGACATGCGTCTGCTGCACAGAGTGCAATTATCCAGAATTTGACATACTTTGCTCACTTAAATGCTATTATGGCGGAGCTTCTACAAATCTTGAATGATCAATATGATTATCCGCAACTCACAGAAGAGGTTTTGAGAGAAGTCAGTAACAAGGAATTCAACCCAAATGATAGCAATGGTCCAAAACAGATCTCGTTGTTCATTGTTAAGGTATCTGAATTAGTTCCAAGAATTTTACTCAAGCAAATGACGTTGGTTGCTCAATTATTGAACAACAGCTCGTATACATTACGTTGCTCTGTGGTAGAGGCATGCGGTAATATTGTCCTCGAGATGTCTAAAGATGAAGATGAACTTGAGAGACACAAGATACCGGTTTCCAAATTGCTTGATCTTCTTATGGAAAGATTCTTGGACCAAAATCCCTATGTAAGAACAAAGGCTATTCAGTCATTGTTGAAAATCTGTGAGGGTGATGCCAAATTCACGAAACATCGTCAAGCTTTTATGGAACTGGCCGTTAGAAGTCTGGAGGATAAGAGCTCTTTGGTAAGACGCAATTCTGTCAAGCTTATGTCGAGATTGGTTCTCACGCATCCTTTTGGTGCTCTGCATGGAACTCAATTATCCTTATCCGTTTGGCAGAAAAGATTAGAGGACGCTGAGGTGGAGTTGGAGAAACTTGAGCCTGCTGATACAACACAGGCAGTAATTGAACGTAACTTGGAGCAAGATTCTGATGACGAGGCTGAAGAACTTCCCTCACGTATTGAGAAGGAGAGTGATTCCAACGCAATCTTCAAAATCAAACTCACAATACAATATTACAATGATGCCATTGAATTCATCAATCAGATTCACAGAGGTATTGAGGATGCAGCCAAGTTATTGTATTCCAAGAACAAAAATGAAGTTATTGAGACAATGGACTTTTTTGTTCTTGCTGATGCTTATTCCATTGAACGTGTTAGTTCTGGTATTCGTCGCATGCTTCATTTGGTTTGGATGAAGAGTAACAATGATGAAGGTGCAAACATTGCCACTCATCTTGTGGAGTGCTACAAGAATTTATTCTTACTCGCCCCAGAAGATGCGTCTGAACTTGAAGCTGCAGCTTTGATTGCAAAAAATTTGATCTCACTCACGTACAATGCTACAATTCCGGAGTTGGCTTCTTTGGAGAAATTATTGGGGTTGATGTATGAAAGCTCCTTGATTAATGAGACAGTTATCAAGGTTCTCTGGCAGATATACAGTTTACAAAACCAGAAATTTTCTAAGAAGCAACGTCGTGGTTCTATTATTGTGCTTGGCATGCTTGCACTTTGTGACCATGAAGTTGCTTTGAAGGGTATTGATTCCTTACTTAGTATTGGATTGGGACAACATGGCAAAGAGGATCTCCTCTTGGCCAAATATTCCTGTATTGCATTGAACCGTGTCGTTCCCCAGGACAAGAAAATGACGAATTTCAGAATTCCGAGAGAGGAGGAGGCCATAAAGAAACTCAGCGGCCTTTTAGTTGGATATAATGATAACAGTGAATACTACAGTGTTGCTGAACCTGCCATTAATACCATTTTCAACATTGCCACGAATCCAGAAGAGATTTCTACCTTGGTAATCAAAGAGAAGACACGTTTGACATTCAGTGAACTTGAAGAAGGTCAATCACAAGTTGTATCACTCTCGCAATTGTTGTTCATTGTTGGTCATGTTTCTATCAAGGTGATTGTCCATTTGGAGGCACTTGAAGCTCAATTCAAGAAGAAAAAAATTGAAGCTGAGATTACAAAGTCTAAAGAGAAGGATAATCAAGCATCTGAGCTTGAAATGATTGGTGGTACTTCGGAAGATGATTTTGCGGATGCAATCTCTTTCATTAAAGAAAAGGAATTGTTATATGGCGAGAACTCTTTATTAGCTAAGTTTGGACCACTTGTTAGAGAGATTTGTTTAAACAATCTCAAATATGATAACAAAATTCTTCAGAGGTCTGCCGTTCTTTGTTTGGAGAAGTTGATGTGTATTTCCTCCAAATATTGTGAAGATAATTTGGCCTTGTTGATCACCATTATGGAGAAATCTGAAGATCCAGTTATCCGCTCTAATGCTGTGTTGGGACTTGGCGATATGGCTGTTTGTTTCAATAATTTGGTTGATGAGAACACTGATTTCCTCTACCGTCGTTTACATGATGAAGACTTGATGGTTAAGCGTACGTGCTTGATGACTATTACGTTCTTAATTTTGGCTGGCCAAGTTAAAGTCAAGGGTCAACTATCGCAAATGGCTAAATGTCTCGAAGACCCAGACCAAGGCATTAGTGATATGTGCAGATTATTCTTTACAGAACTTGCTACTAAAGATAATGCCATTTATAACGGATTCATTGACATTTTCAGTGGTTTGTCGAGTGACGAGACGTTATCTAAGGATGCTATGAAACGTATTGTGAAGTTCTTGCTATCATTCATTGAGAAAGAAAGACATCAGAAACAACTTAGTGACAAATTACTTCAAAGATTATCCAAGGCCGAGACTGAAGAACAATGGAATGATGTTGCATTTGTCTTGGGATCTATGCCGACAAAGACAGAACAAATTTCTCAGGCTTTGGAAGCTGGTTATACTATGGTTTCTGCCAGAAGCTAGAACATTATATTGTGTACTATTTATATGGTTATGATTCAAGGTTGTGTATATATATGTTGAATGGATATTCTCTTTTTTAGGTATTACTACCAGGTGTACTCACGCTCCTAAGATGTATTCCTCAGCGTACAAGAATAAATCAACGCACCTGCAACGTGAAATAAGAGCCAAGAATGAAGAGCTCCATATAGGTCAAGAATCTAACGTGCATTAAACGATAATCGTAAAATACATGTACACGATGTGTTGCAAGGGAGTATCATGCTGGATTTTGATGGTGCAAATTATTTGCCATCATAATGATCACCAAAGAGCTCCGATGGATGGCTAAAGATGTCCCTGCCTGTTCCTATTTCACAATCAAATGGATACTGCTTGGAAAATATTTCACCATTATCAAGATGTGATTGAACCAAATCAGAAAGACCTTCAATGAACTCTGGATTCCCATTAAGAGATTCAGATCTTTTAATCTTCTCGGGGTATGTGGCATCCTCCTTGAGTTGAATGTCAATCTCATGTAACGTTTCAATGTGATCACTGGTAAATGCCACTGGAACAATGATGATTCCTGCAGCCTTTTCTTCAATCTTCTTGGAGAAGACAGCGGTTTGGGCGCCGAGCCAAGGTTTTGGGCCAACTTGGGACTGATACACCACTCTGTAAGGGTTCGAGAAGCCCAGCTCTTGCATGATGGCATAAGACGTGGCACCCACTTCGGCTGGGTAGGCATCACCGTTGTTAATAATCTCCATTGGAAGGGAGTGAGCAGAGAATAAGATCTTAACATCTGATCTAACCTCTTCTGGGAATTCATTCAGCTTGGCTCTAATGTTTGATGCAAACGCCTTAACGAGACCAGGATGAGTAGGCCAGCGGTCTATTGCAGTCCATTCGATAGTTCTTTCTTTGTCATAGATCTGAGTTTGCCTCCATAGCTCGTTGAAGGTGGAACCTGTCGTTGAATAACTGAATTGTGGATACTGAGAGAATGCCACGGCCCTTGTGATGCCGTCTTTCTTCAACTCCTGGATCGTCTCCTCTATGTATGGACGAGCATAGCGGAACGCAACGTATGGCTTGTGTGGAGCAGACTCAGGACGCTTCTTATCCAGGAGCTTGCACGTCTCCTCAGCTTGGTATCTTGACCACTTGAGGATAGGAGACCCCCCGCCAATTTCGCCGTAGTACTTCTCAATCTTCGGAGTGCGTCTCTTCGCAATGAGAGTGGCCAGTTTATCCTGGAACCTCCCGAATCCCAGATTGATCAAGTCCCGATCCGCAAAGAGACGGTACAAAAAGTCGTATACTTCTGGGAGGGTTGACGGCCCTCCCATGTTCATGAATACCACTGCGGTCCCCTTATGCTCTCGCTTCGATGCCGGCGTACACGAGGAGAAGCCTCTGGCGCCCCAGCGGGTGAACAACGCTCTACGACACGGGAACATCGTGATGTATCACTCTAGCTGGCTAATGAGACCCTGTTGCATCCCGCCGCCGGCCTGGAGAGAGCAATCCAGACAAATTCGCCCAGGCTTACTGGCCCTCTGGCACCTCGCCCCCGGAACTCATGGGTCGGAATTGCCTTGCAGACACACGGAAACCAAACTCTCTCATTGGCATCAACCGCAGCGTGGTTTGGAAAGCCTCTGCACAGGCACCCTCCAACTCTGGTGGTTAGCGTTACATACTTGGAAAGACACTGTGTGCTAATAGCCAATGATCTCGTTTGTGGACAATCTGCTCGCGGGATGGGCGGTGGCATCGGGACTGGATGAGGCGTCGCTCAAGATGGCCATCTGCCTGCTTGCGTCGTTCCCTCTCAACGCGGTTTTGAAGCGTTTGCCTGACAATGACATTGCATTGAAGAATCTGTACATCATATCTGTGTCATCTGTGTACCTGTTTGTCATCTGTGACCTGTTCTCTGGGTTTCGCACGCTGATGATTAGCACAACCTTTACTTATGTCTGTACTACCTACTTCAAATCAGACTTGATGCCCTACGTCAACTTTGCCTTTGTGATGGGCCATCTGGCCTTCAATCATCTGGATGCTCAGTTCTTCCATGTGTACGATCCCAACAAGATTGACATCACTGGTGCACAGATGGTGCTGTGTATGAAGCTCTCTGGGTTTGGTTGGAACGTGTATGACGGAAGACAGCCGCCTGAGGAGCTCACTGAGGAGCAGAGAAACAAGGCAATTTATAAAACTCCCTCCTTACTGAGTTTCCTCAGTTACGCTTTCTTCTACCCATCGTTGCTGACGGGCCCTTCATTTGAATACAGGGATTATGAGTCGTGGCTCAACTCTGAGATGTTCTCAGATCTCCCAGAGAGCAAGAAGCCAGGTAAAAAGAGAAAAAGGAACATCCCGAGATCTGGAAGAGTCACATTTTACCGTGTATTACAAGGTGTAGGCTGGTTATTGATTTGGCAGAAGTCGGCGGAGTATGTAAGTATGGATCATATCTTCACTCCAGAGTTTGCTTCCAAGAGCTTTATCCATAAGATCATTTACTTCTATCCGTTGTGCTTCTCATACAAGCTGAAATACTATGCAGCATGGACTATCTCCGAGGCGTCTTGTATCCTTTGTGGACTGGGTTATAATGGATATGATAAGGACACCCAGACCATCTTGTGGAATAGGGTCCAAAACATTGATATATTTGGTGTCGAGTCTGCTCAAAATATCCATGTTGTCCTGTCATCTTGGAACCAAAACACAAACAAATGGTTGAAGAATTATGTCTATTTGAGAAGTGTAAAGAAGGGAAAAAAACCGGGATTCAGAACTACAATGGCTACGTTTTTAACCTCTGCCTTTTGGCATGGTACAAGACCTGGCTATTACCTGTCATTTGCTACTGGTGCCCTAGCTCAGACCTGTGGAAAAATTTATAGACGCAACTTGAGGCCTATCTTTATGGAAGCTGATGGAGTCACAGGGAAACCAACCAAGATCATTTATGACGCAATCACTTTTGTTGTGACCCAATGTGCCCTGGCGTATCTGGTTCAACCGTTTGTCATTCTTGATTTCAAGAAATCTCTTCAGGCTTGGGGTGTCGTTAATTATTACGTTCATATTGGTATGCTTGTAACAATGTTTGCCTTCCAAGGTCCATTCAGAAAGCAAGTCACTGCATTCTTCAAGCAGTATCATCCAAAGACTTCGGAGAAGAGGGAGAAAGGACTTAGTGATATTCTCAAAGAGAAGATTGAATTTGAAGAATCTGAACAGATCAACTTGGGTATTCCAGAAGCAGACTTTGAGAATGCCCATATTGAGACCATCTCTAAGGAATTGGACGAAATTAAGGAAGATATCAAAAAATGGCAATTGGAGAATGGTCCAGAGAATGAAGGTCAGAAACTTAGAGAAGCCTACCAAAGTCTCTCCAACGACCTTGAGGAGTTCAAGGAGAAACATCGACCACCAGGTAAAGCACCAGGTAAACAGCAATAATTGTCTGTCTTTATTTCTTTCTTGGACATAGGACGAATTTATGAATAAGTATTCGTAGTCAAATACGTCAAACATATTGTCATCAACGTTTATTTAGTATATTTGCAATAGATCACTCCTCATCTGGGTCAAACAGATCAAGATCAAGGTCGTCGTCCTCGACGTTCTTCGGTTGATTATCACCATAAGACCCACCAAATGAGCTTCTTCTCATCGCTTCTTCTCTCTTTTGATGTTCTTCCAAGATCTCATTCTCATTAAAGATATCTTGGTCTTCATCCTCCGCTTCGTCAAGAATCTTCTCCTTATTTAGCGAAGCAATAGCAAGCATTCCCCTTCTCATCATATCCTCGCCAGGCCAAATGAAATTGTTTGGACCGATAGCAGCGGAGTCAAACGTTGGTGGTGCAGTAGTGAATTTGGCTAACTTCATAGCATAAGCCAATAGTTCATCGGCCTGTATGTGCGTCTTTGCCATCCTTTTCTCCTCCTCTAAAGTCTTTTCTAACGACGGAAATGAACTCAATCTCTTTCGACATTCTCCTAAGCCTATCAATATATCTTTGCAATTTTTATCCACTCTAGCGGATTGAGCTTCTAATGAATCAATGTCTAAGCCAGCGCGTTGATGGGCAATGATGTTTTCCAGGGAATGCTGTAATTCTCTATTAACCTCCACTAATCTCTCTGCGTCTGCCACATTTGGGGCATACTTGGATATTGAAGAGAGTAAAGAATTAAGAGTCGATTCAAAAGCATTGAGATTCTTAGATATAGGCAGTTGTGCAACACGTCTGTCATGGATGTTATTGGGCACTTCTGGTGTGGCGAGACGAGAAGGTATGTTCACGGAAGAAACGGGCCTTGAAATCTGGGGCTGCCTCCCTGCTTGGGTTATTGGACTATTAGACATTCGTTATGGCGGAGAGTTGCTTTACCTGGCTTATTCGATGAAGAAGGGTTGGAGTGAGCGTTGATTTATGATCATGATCATTCTGCCTGGTCGGAATTTGAGCGCGACCGGAATTCAATTTCTATTAACTTGATGTGAGCTCTATTCGGCCATTAATCGTTTAATCAGAGATGAATATGGAGATATCTATTACTATTAAACCAGTTACGATGTGAGTGGAACTTATTCATGATCTGTCTCCGTCGGACCAGGACAATTAGCGTGTAAATCCTCCTGGTCTTCATATTTGACTCCGCAGAAGAAGCAGTAAGCATAATCAGAACGAAGATGAGCATTAAGCCTTTTCAATCGAAGGTCTACCGATTCTTCTTCAAACATTTCGAGTTCCTCATCAGCTTCGGCTTCTGCAATATCCTCTGTCGAGATTTCTTGTAGGTGCCCATCCACAGTATTAGCCTCCAGAGCCTCGGTTCTTTTCCTCTTTATGGCCTCTTGAATGGATTTGACATAGCCTCTCCACATGACATTCAAATCCAACAGATCCACATTTTCAATGTCAACAACATCTCGATCTTCAAATTCAAAACAATACCGTTGCATTTTTCTGACGATTCCTTCTAGTCTGGATACTCTCATCTCCTCCTTCTTTCTCTGCTTGAATTCTTCTTCGTCTTCCGTTGTAATGCCTTTGCCACCTTTGCCAGCCACCCTTTGTTCATCTTGGTACCCAACTCCCGACTTCTTGGCCTTAGGAACCACCAAGATAGGTTCTAAGATAGCGTCTTTGTTCTGGCTGTTTTTACCCAACGTATCACCAATTTTGAATCCCATCTTTTCCATCATCTTCAAGCCTTTCGATTTCGTGATTATTGGTTTCATTACATCATCTGGTTTATAGTTAGTGACTTCCCCGAATAAGGATGTTTTCAACCTTGTCATTGTGTCTGGGGTTTCTGTCTCTTGTGGCTCCGTGCTTGCAGGTTTGCCTTCATCCTCAACTTTCATAGTCAGGTAATCTTCCTCAATGTCACTGGTATTGCTATTTCTCTCACTCAAAACACGAGTAGATGTGCTGGTGGCTTGATCTGAGCCCACAGTTGACGGTTTGAAGATCAGCTTGGGTACCCTGGCTCTCTTCAGCGGAGGCGATGGCTCTTCAACGTCGTCGTCGGAGGACCCATCAAACCCCAAAAGTGCCCGTTTCAATTTCGGTTCTGTCATTGTGAAGCCTTTGGTTTTTGAATAGAATCGCCTTCCATAAAGCAGCCATTTGCAAGTAAAGTGTGTTTTTGCAGTTTGTTGATGTCCTGAAGAAATATCCGCAAGCTTGTCACAATTTTTTGAAGGTGCACCAACTTCGGATCGCCGCGGCTGCGGGGTGAGGGGCGGGCTTTAGCTATGAGTACAAGTTTGTCGTGTGCCTATAATCTACTTTATAGGGTTTTACGCTCCTCACATCTATAAGAAAACTGTTGTTTATCGTAAACTATTGGCACTGGAGGATTTTCCAGAGTTTATGATTCTCTCCCAAGACATAAGTCATTGTCTTTTTCTTGAAGCCTTCTTTGCCCAGCCATTGTAGCTGTTCAATGACATCTTCCAACAAGATGGCCTTTCCGGCCCCAATTCCACCGCCTAGTCCTGGATGCATCACGTTGACGACGTGTATGTGCAAATGATAATAGCTTGGGTGATAATGCAAGAACAATCTCAGCTGATCAGCCTTGATTCCATATCTCTTTGGAACAACGTCTCTAATGGTGTTCATGATGGTCTTCAACCAATCGGCATGCTCAATAGTGAGGTCTCTGATCGAGCGCAGCTCGGTCCCTCGATTCACAATGGCTGTGAGATAGAGCGCATCCAAGCTGATCCCATCCCATTTCATATCGGGTGTCAGCACAAACCCATCCTCGGACTCATCCTTGTAAACAACCCGCTCGGCTTCGGCACCATTATACAAAATGTTTCTTACCCATTGCAGACGATCACCTGTCTGTGTTTCAATGTAGGGGAGCACAAGCCGTTGGTATGTCTCTGGAGTTTCTGTAACGACATGAAAGTCTTGATGAGCATACTTGTTGATGTGAGCTTCTGTGGCGGGATACACGATGCTCACCTTATAGTCGGCATTTGCAGGCAGCGAGGACGCACTAGTGGCCAACCCCCACTGGTAGATATCGTTATTCCCTGTGTTGATCACCTCGGAGAACTGTGATGTCGTCAGAGTTGACAAATCGTCAAGATTGTAATGGGCTCTTTCGAGTCGCAAAATTGCTGCCGAGCCGTCGATCCGGCCTAGCAGCACAAGCTGCTTGGTCTCGGTGTCGGACTCCAGCAGCCTCTCGAATTGGAAGCTCCTTACAAGTTCCCCAAGGCTCATTCTGGTTTCTCCTTTGGCGCACTGACTACTGGGCGTACCTGGACAAGGAGCCACTTTACGTGCGCGGAAATTTCTCTACAGGACCGGTAGAGGCAAAGTGCGCAAACGGGTATACAGAGAGAGAGAGAGAGAGAGAGCAAGGAGCTAGCGGCGGACATTGAGTGCATACCGCGCTTCCCAGCCTTGTTGATTGGCAATACTAGGCGCCAAAGGCCGGGTGTCTGTGTGTGTATCTCTGTATCTGTGGCATGGGCTGCTCTCGAGCAGCCGCCGCGGTTTACAAGGAGGGAGGCCGGCACGGACACACATGTCACACATGTCACACAGACACAGACGCTAGAGAAGCGTACGCAGGGCAACGGCACCTCAAGAGGGTCCTTGGGGCATCCCAAGGGCCTATGGCCCGGCCCGGCCCCAAAGGGCACCCGCAATCAAGGCCTGCCCTCGAACACAGCCAACCATGGGCGAGCGTGCGTGCGCAGCTGGCAAAGGAACATCGGGTATGCTGGAACGGACATCGGCGCAGAAGCACACCAACGCGCCATGCACGTCCTCGGCATATCAGCCTGGAGCAAAGATGGAGACGTGTGCATCATCATTTTTTAGTGGGTGTTGCCACGCGCTGAAGCCTTGCCACAAGGGCTGCTGCCGGTGCCGGTGCCGTTGCTGCCTTCTCTCCCCCTTCTCCTTGAGTGTCTTGGGCGCAGCGCAGCCCGCGTCCCAGGAGACGGCCAACGGTCTCCTTTGCGTCGGCGCTGCGGTCAAGACACTCAGGCACACACAAGCGGCTCCGCCACTCAGACCGGGGCTCGATTTCCACATGATCGCGCACGATCCGAGCCTTGCAAAGCGTTCTTTTCTTTGTCTGTGGAC
>JAKTVL010000117.1:0-27532 GCA_030557175.1 Petasospora japonica
AATTGGAACAACATAGCGAAGAAAGTGGTTTTGTGTTCCGAATTAAACAATAGCTCATTGTTCAATGCTGAACTTATCTCGATATCTGCAATGTCAAGCTTTTTCTTTTCATCAACTTTAACAAACACTAATTCCTTGATCAAATCATACCACATGGCTAACGTAATCCTCTTCGCCTTCTTAGAATCCTGTTGTTCGGCCTTAGAGAACACAGTAGGATTGAAGATATAGATGACCGAAACTGCAATCAGCACGAACTTGGTAATGGAAAGGAACACTTGGAACTGTGGCAATCCCAGAATAGGGAATGCATTTAATCCACGATAATCGAAATTGTCCGTACCGGTGAATAACTGTTGACCAACCATGGTGGCAAGGCCACCCATGATGACTTTACCAGACATGCCCATCTGATACTGTTGTTGAGGAGTTTGGGCAGAAACCATGTTCACAGCCTGGCCATTATAATCTTGAGCTGGCTGGAACTGGTTCACTGCTTGTGGTTGAGTTTGGTACATCTGCTGTTGTGCTTGTGTGAATTGCTGTGGGTATATTTGTTGCTGTGAAGCAGGTTGCCCAGTCTGAATCAATTGTCTAAGTTGCTGGGCTTCCATAAGCAGCGCATGGTTCTTTCTCTCGAGGTGTTTGATGTACTCCGTGGCTTTAGTAAGAATGACGCCTTTGTTCAACTTCGAGGCCGGCGGTAGTCCATCTAAATCGTGGATTGTGGTTTCAATATCACCGGCAGCCATTCTCAACGCAGGGACTGCGTCTCTTAGAGTAACAATCTTGTCATTGATGTTTGTTCTGTACTTCTTCTCGATAATGTTATGAGACGATCTATCCTTCTTCGGCTTGGTGATCTTGGACATAGAGATACCGGTTCCGGACGGGGATGTTCTCTGGTAGTCAGGAGATGATTCCTCTTCGCTCTTGACGGTTGGCATGGCATGTCCACCTGAAACGCTTTGCGGGCTAAAATCGTCACTTTTGTATGAGAAATTTGTGTCTATGGGATTGCTTGCATAGTTGAGGGGGGATTCGTCCGATTCCTGGTAGAGTCCCATCTCATCACTCTGGAAAATTGCGTTCGATTGCTGTTGCTGCAACGGATTCTCAGCGTCCTCAAACGTCAAAAACGTCTCGGCTTGCTTCAGATCCTCGTTGAGCGGCGTATCCCACACAGTCGGTGGAAATGAAGCATTTTTCTGCTGAGGAGAGAGCCCATAGGACGAGCTCTTGCCGCTTGAGCTTCCGTTGCCGAGATCCGACGGCGAGAGCGTTGGCACTGACGAACTCGAGAGGGACGCAAGGAGGGCGTCCGTGTCCTCAAAGGAGTACGCCTCAGTCATGGCCGTGTAAAGGGGTCACGGGAATGTGGGGAAAAACTTTGCAAAAAGCCTTCACGCTGTTCACGTGTTGTGGATGCCGCTTGCTGGAGGGTAAGCACAACGGGCTCGTTGATGGAGAGATAGCAGGGGAAGAAACGGCGCTGGCGAGAGTGGCGCTTCGCTTTGCGGAACAGCTAACAGCAGCGGCAAGAAAAGCAGCAGTCTATGTGTGTGTGTGACGTGCAGCAGACGTGTCACAAAGCGTCCTCTGGGGCGTTGAAGGCGGCAACCTACCGAGCGGCTAATGGACTGAGTTATGTTGAGGGAGACCTTGGGTGGGTTTTTTGCCCACGTACTTCCTTCAGCAAAGCGCGAAGCGCGAATTTGGTAGAAATGGGGGGAGGAGGGCGTTTACGTTTTTCTTTTTTCGTGATTTTTCTAGACAAAAGTTGGCGGCTTTGGCGCAACTGCCGCGGCCTGACAGTTCGAGGGCACCATGGGCAGGGGTGCTTTGCGCGGCCTCTGTCTATTAGGCGCTGGGCAGTGTAGCCCAGTCCTGGCTAAGACAATAGCTGGGCTGACGTGCAGCCTCTGAGCTCGGCAGGGGCCGGCGAATCGCCGAAGAGCTGGGCAAGCGGAGCGGCGACTGCAGCAGAATGGCGCAAATAACGCGCGGAGAGGACGCATGCAGCGGCAGGAGACTTGCATCGCCGCGCCGATTGGCGAAAGATTGTAGAATTATCTGGCGCTAGCCGGGCCAACATGCTTGTGCTCTCTCAGTCTCTCAGTCTCTCTTTCGCTGTCTCCAACCGGTTTCGACAGTCCAGGCTCCACAATGGGCACAAGCTGGGGTGGTGGCCCTCAACGGTTTCTGTGTTTGCGCACGTGCTTTACGTGTGTGCTTTTTCCGTCCTAGTTCCGGTAGTCAATCCCCGCCAGCTGCGTCCCTCATCGCCATTCTTGCCTCAGGCACAGAGGAAAGCCGGACTCACACTGCATATCCTAGGTTGACACGTCATGGATCTTGATTGTTTTGCTCTACGAGGGTCCTATCATGAGAAGTCAGCAGGAATGGGTGCCGTATCCACCCGTCACAACGCCCTACGGATAGAGGATGCTCCCTCGAGGGCACAGCACTAACCTTCTCCCTTGCCAAAGAACGACTACCCCTATACGTTTGCCTTAGCGTAGGCAGCATGGACCGGGCGCCAGCCTCTTCCCCCTTTTGCACCTCTTTCAAAGACAAATAAGTTCATTGTCTGCTTTGTCTGTGTAATGTACTGCGCGACTTCGGGGCCAGAGAGAAAGAAAAGACAGCTATTACCAATAAACATCAGCCTCGGACAGATTCCTGTGCTCTCGACACTTTAGTACGCCTGTGCCATGTATCTTGACTGGTTCTTTTCTAGCTCATTCCATTCGCAATTCTGGGCCAGAGCCACCCATCTCGGGATGCTAAGGCCTGGGCCTGGTCCGGTTTTGGATCTCCAATTGCATGGAAAGAAGTCGATGTTATGCAGCTGCTCTGCATCATCGTGGGATTAAAGGCTGTACGCTCACCAATGCTTTCTGAACAAGGCGTGAGGCCTGCAGCTTAAGCGTCAGCAAGGGTCATAATGGTACAATGGTACATTACCCGGGCCAAAAGACCGGTTGGAAGCTCGAAAACAAACAGGCATCAACGCCGCTTTAGACCGCCCCTCTCAAGCCCATATGACACGCCCTACGGGAGCGGCCCTCCTCACATACAGTCAGATACACAGGAGCTTAGCCGTGACCTATCCCTGCTATTTCATTCACTCGTCTTCGTCGTCTGTGCTTGAGCCGTCACCGGGCTCTCGGACGCTCATCGCCATTGTCTACGGCAAGCGCGTTTACCCATCTCCTTATTGGTACAGCTCGGTTCCCCCCGTAGGAATAAAGGAATAAAAATGTATCCAGACCGCTAACAGGGGCAGCGATATACCTCATAATTTGTAATAAACAAAAATAAAAGAATAGACAGAGTTAGGCGCTAATCCAGCAATCAATCACTATCACAAAGAGACGAAGGGGCCTGCACGGCCTTGGCGCAAAAAGTCCAAAAACGTTCTAGAGAGACGAGCGCGTAACAACCATCAACACCGACAGCAGCACCAAAATTTATCCGCTTCGGTCTCGATCTATGTTTCTGCTCAATATACGTCTAAAATGACGCCGAACATACATACCGAAGAAGTGGTACTCCCGGATCTAAGCCTCGATTTCCAAGAACTATCTCAAGCCTATCCAGAGCTGACCAAATTCACTCAACACGAACTAACACATACTCGTAGAGGTCAGTTCGCATTAACAAAAGCCCTATTCAAACTATGGTGCAATGTGGATATCGAGATCTTGGAGGGGCACTTGGTCCCTGCAATGCCCTCACGACTGGTTTACCTTCGTATTATACGACGTGTGTTTGATGAGTGTGGGTTAAGTATAACTAAAGGATTTGATCTTGGTACTGGAGCATACGCTGTGTACTCCATTTTGGGCTCCAGGATATTTCAATGGCATATGATCGGTGATGATATTGATTTGGAAAGTGTGAAGCATGCACAGGGTATCATAGAGAAAAACGGCGTGAAAAATGTGGAGGTCATAGAGGGTGATGGGATCATTGTTGAAGAGGACGAGTTGGACTTTATGGTTTGTAATCCACCGTTTTATGAATCCATGGAGGCTATGGAGAAAAAATACGAGGAAAAGGAGGAATTGCAAAGGGAGCATGCTATAGGATCCTCTCTCGAACTTGTGTATTGCGGTGGCGAAGTTGCGTTTGTTAAGAGATTGATTACTCAAAGTAAAAATAAGAGAATCAAATGGTTTAGTTCTCTACTTGGAATGAAGGCATCAGTACAAGAACTCATCGACCACTTATTGAAAATAAAACTCAACAATTTCCATGTCCAGTCTTACCAGTTAGGGAACACGAAAAGATGGATCTTATTCTGGTCGAACGAACACCATCATCCAAAGATCTACCATCATCGAGAGTTCAAAAACATCCCAATAACCGTGGAGGAGGGTAAATTTGATTTGGTAAAAATCCAACAAATTTTAAGGGGATTAAAACAGCTGGAGGTTATTCCAACCCTTAAGGATGATGAAGTCATAAAACTCACGATCAAATCATCAGGGATCGTATGGTCAAGATCACATCGTCGTAATCCTAAGCTCTCAAAGAAACATAGTTTGCAGGTCTTCGTCATCACACATGATGAGATGCATTGGTCTTATGGGAATTTGGCTGATAAGGGACTACAAAGCCTACATGGTTATATATTGCGCCAGCTCAAGATGTTATGAGCATTTAATGGTACCAATTCTAAAGGTAGTGACTCTTCACCCACACCATCTGCAATAGTTTACAGAGCTCTAGTGATCTCCTCTCCCTCAATAAATCCAGGTAATTTCTTAATGATCCTTGCAGGAACACCACCAATAACACAGTTATTAGGGACGATTGAGCCTGGTGAGACAACCGCATTTGCACCAATAATTACGCCATTACCAACTTTAGTTCCTTGACAAACCACTACGCCAGTGCCAATCCACACGTTATCACCAATGGTTATCTCCCTAGCCCATTGAACCACTGGGAAAACTTCACATCGAAGATGCTCATCCATATGATGAGTGTCACAAGTGATTGTAACATTGGGACCAATCATGCAATTTTTCCCAATTCTCACAACTGAGCCATCCAATATAGTCAAGTTGAAATTCGCATAAAGCCCATCACCAATGTATGTGTTGAACCCATAATCGACGTTGAATGGAGGCTCTAAATAAGCACGACCTTCCACTTTACCAAAGATTTTCTTAACGTAAACATCCCTCTCATTCATAAATTCTTCTTCAGTCTTGCCCTCAATGGAAATATCTCCATATCGACGACATAATTCATGTCGAAGAGCCTGGGCACCTTTCAGTTCCCATGCCCATGATTCATAACTTTCAGGTTGGTAACGGCTTTATTTAGGAAGAATAAAGATATTGACTCACATCATACCTGAGATCAGTCTCTCATAATTATCAGATCTCGGAGCATCGGGAAAATTGTCATATGCAAATTCAATCAATTCCGCATTCTTCTCGAATCTTTGAGCCATCTCTTATTGAGCGTTCGGTGTCTAGCAAAACGGTGATCAATCCTAAAGACGGTGAGGAAAGCAAAAAGTTGAAAGTTACGCCCGGAATATTACGCCCGGAATATTACGCGTGACCCCGCCCTGAACCGCAGTAAATCTCGCATGGTTTTTGCTTTAGACAGCCTATTGCTTGATATTCTATTTCAATCATATAAAGTAAATTTCAATCTTGAAGGGATCTATTTGCTTTATCGTTCATACATGAAGCCTCCCCTGCACAATTTTTTTTCAATTCAGGGTGAATGAAATTTATCAAATGCATGCCCCAGGCGGCTGCATCAATGATCACAAATCGGTTACATGACTCTTTCGATTTCCTCTCCCTCCACAAACCCAGGAAGTTTTTTAATGATCTTTGCCGGTATTCCACCAATTGCGCAATTATTAGGAATAACTGAACCAGAAGAAACAACAGCATTGGCACCAATGATAACACCATCGCCGATTTTGGTTCCCTGGCAAATCACAGCACCTGAACCGATCCAAACGTTATCACCGATCGAAATTTCTCGGCCCCATTCAACCCCCTTCTCACATCTTTCAATCGCATCCAAAGCGTGAGTTGCACATGTAATAGTCACGTTTGGACCGATCATACAATTCTTGCCAATCTTGACGACAGAGACATCCAAGATTGTGAGATTGAAATTAGCATAGATTCCATTCCCTAAGGACGTATTAAAACCATAGTCAACGTTGAATGGAGGCTCAAAATATACCTTTTCCCCAACTTTTCCAAAAATACTCTTGATGTAGTCATATCTGTCCCTCATGAACTCATCTTCGGACTTGCCTTCGATGGAGATATCTCCATACTTGCGTGCACGCTCATGACGGACGAGACGAGCTTTGTTGAGTTCCGGAGCCCAACAGTTATACCTTTACCATCATTAGTACATGTTGTCATTTGAACAGAAGAAAGAAACGTACGCCATTCCCGAGATCATCTTCTCGTAATCGTCTGAGCCCTTAGGTATCCCCTGAAGATTATCGTAGGCAAATTGAATCAATTCTGTGTTCTTTTCAAATCTCTGTGCCATTTTCCTTCAGTTTATGTTAATATATCCCAGTAACCTCCGTTTATATAGTCTGAATGGAGTTGAAAAAGTGGCAATGGCCAGTTTTTCAACGAAGACTTGGCCAAGATAGATATTGTCCCGAGTATCTTGTGGATTCTAAGCAGCCGCGCCCGTGTCCATATCGGGCTGCCTTTTCTGTCAGTCATATAAGTGTCAGTAAGGATTGTGTCACCTGAAGACTGCATTTTTCACGCCATTTTTGGCACCTTGGGCCTTTTGGGCCCAATTGAGTGGTGATTTTGGTGATATTTTGAAAGATCTTCTTCCTCCCTATTGGAAGGTAACGATTTGTTGTTTCATTGAGTTTACTAAAGGTATGGTAGAGTCGGTGGCTATGTCCGAAGACAGCTCTGTCTCGTATACTGGAATACAAAACCCCCCTTTTCACGTGGCTATAGTTGGTTCAGGGAACTGGGGAACAACAGTGGCAAAGATCATTGCAGAGAACACTCGTGAGAACCCGCTCTTATTCAATGGCATCGCGCGAATGTGGGTGTACGAGGAAGTATTCGAAGGCCGCAAACTCTCGGAGATCATTAATTCGGATCATATTAATAAGAAATATCTCCCAGGAATCAAGCTCCCAAAAAACTTAGTTGCAGTACCTGACTTACTTGAAACGGTAAAAGGTGCTAATATTATCATCTTTAACGTACCTCATCAGCATCTTGAGCCAGTATTGGAACAATTGAAGGGCAATATTGACCCAAGGGCTCGGGCTATTTCATGTCTCAAGGGTCTTAGAGTCACGGCCAATAATGTACAACTTCTTCCCAATCTGATTCAAGGTACATTGGGGATCCATTGTGGATCTCTTGCAGGTGCAAATTTGGCCCAAGAAGTTGCTGAACAAAGATTTAGTGAAACTACAATTGCTTATCCATTGCCAAAGGATCATGTTCCAGGAGATGTTGACCCTACTGTGTTGTACACATTATTCCATAGGCCTTATTTTCATGTTCACGTCATTGAAGATATTGCAGGTATTTCTGTTGCCGGTGCATTGAAGAATATTATCGCTATTAGTGTCGGATTTGTTGAGGGTTTGGAGTGGGGTGATAATGCTAAAGCGGCTATCCTGAGACGTGGATTACTTGAAATGATCAAATTTGGTCAAAAGTTCTTCCCGGATTGTAAAGTCAGTTCGTTCACGGAGGAAAGCGCTGGTGTGGCAGACTTATTCACTACCTGTACTGGTGGCAGAAACTTCAAATTGGCTAAAATCATGGCCCAAACTGGTAAGAGTGCTCATGTTGTTGAAAAAGAAGAATTGAATGGGCAAAGTGCCCAGGGCCTAATCACTGCCAAAGAGATCCACACATTGATCAAGAATAAAGGGTGTGAGGAAGAGTTCCCATTGTTTGAAACCACATATCAGATCCTATTCCATGGTGTCAAGGTTGGTATTCTTCCTTATATGTTAGAGAACAAATGGGGTATCACTAAACCAAACTACTTATCTTGATTCTAGCTCCTTACCGCTAGATATAGGGCTAATTATAAATACACGTCCATTCAATTAAGCACCGTTCTCCTCTTTCAGTCTGTTTGTTATACTTTCTCTAAGAGTTTGGAAGGGAGATTTTTTAAATGTGGCATCTTTCAAAATCGCACCGAATCTTTGTCGTTCTAAACCTTCGACTTTCTTGATTCCTTTTCTTGTCTTGGTGCTTGGTAAGTTCTTCTGTGGCTTTGATGTGATGTATTGCTTCGAATCCACTAAGTTAATTGTGTCTTGGCCAACACTTTCCTCTAATGTATCAAGCAGATCCTGCATCTTTGGTTTCAACTCTTCGTTTTGTTTTCGTTTGCGTCTACGAATTGATGACTTTGAGATTCCCTCATTAGAGCTCAACTTTGTTAACAGGTTTGAGCGCTTATTGAGCAGCTTCTCCTTCTTGGTCTCCTTGTGGACATGAAGGAAGGCATGTGGGTCTTCTGGAAGGTCCTCAGCCACAGCTTTTATAGACTTCGAAGAAGCCCTGGCTACTTTTGTTCTCAGCTGCGGTCTCTTAGCCTTTCATAACATTAGTATACCAGTCAAATAGGAATAAATAGCAACGTAACGCACCATTCTTTCGTACTCCAAAGCTGATCGAAACGAAAGGAGATCAAGAGGAGATGAACCCATAGAAATTTTAATGAGAAGCCAGAATTCGCCAGCGCTGCGTAACCAAGCACATTTCGCGAACTTCCTCCGCGCTGAAAAATTTGTGGGAAACCGGCCACCGGTCAAAAGTTGGGAATTGGCCTCTAATATTTACTTCCAATTTCTCTAATTGAGCTCTCCATTGCTATTAACCATGTCGAGATTCACTGCCGTTATCACCACAGTGGGTGCCATCGCCGTCGCCTACGCAGTCTACTTTGACTACTCCCGTCGCCATAATGCCGAATTCAGAAAGAAGCTCAGAAAGACTCGTAAGCAGCAGGAGAAACAGGCTCAGGAAGCTGCTTCCCAGGCCAAGGCCGTCAAGGTCACCGAGATTGGCCTCTTACTTGCCAAGTCGCTCGCTGAGGACCCAATCCCAACAGAGGCTGCTGAGAAGGAGCAGTACTTCATGACTCAGGTCACTATGGCTGAACAGCTTGCCTCCATCCCAGGCAATGAGACAAAGGCTGCCCTCTGCTTCTACAGAGCGTTGGCCGTGTATCCAAACCCTACAGACATCTTGGCTATTTACCAGAAGTCTGTACCAGCTGACATCTACGACTATATCATCATGATGATGGCCATTGAGCCTCCTCTCAGTGTGGCCTCATTCCTGGGTGGCGACTCTGTCCAGCTCGATGAGGACGACCAAGACTAATCTTCTTGTTTCTCCCTCTCATAAAAAGAACGATATTCCACGGTGTAAATTAACAGAACTTTCTTAGGGGACATTGTCTCTTATCTCATGTGGCTGGTCGCGTCTTCGGTTAAGATCAGGCTGATCCACGAATCACCCCACCCATTACGACCCTTACTCTTCTCTCGATTTCTTGTTTTTATTTCTTCCTTCCACCTCATGATTTTTTGTGTACATATGCAACAATGTTAAAGAGAAAAATAAAAAGGATATGTTCATGTCTCGTGTTCAGGTTATATACACAATGGAGTCACCTGTAGATCTATTTAGGAACGTAGCGGACGAAGCCTTTAACAAGGGCAAATCCGTAACCAGTGAGGGCCAAAAAGTTAAGCATATTGAACGCTAATGAGAGACCGTGCATTTTACCAAATTGTTTGGTCAGCTTTTGGTACTCCTCAGACTCGGTATCACCAGCTGCCTCCAGCGCCATACGTTGTTCTTTGATACCCTTAGTGACTGGGAGCAGCCACCACTTATTAGCAGCCCCACCAGCTACGGCTAATCCGAGAGAAGCAATAGCTGCAGTTCCCAGAACGAATGGAGCAGTGGCGCCGATCACAATTGGAGCCAGGGTTTGAACGAGGAAGAAATGTGGGAACACTTTGTTCTGGAGAGCGCCAAACTCTTTGCGAGGAAGCGTCTTGAAAGCAATTGGAGACGCAACATAGGAGTAATAACCTGTACCTCCCCAGGTAAAGGCCCAGGTATAAAGATGGATGGCTGGAAGAACGATGGACATAACTGACGTACTAGTTGTTGTCTTCAGAATGTGGTGGTAAGGTGGCAAAGAGGGTGCGAGGCAATAGATGAACATGGGGCCATTACCTCTCACCAGCCACGTCGCACTAGCCACGTTGTGGCTGTGCAAAGCTACTTCAAGGGAAAAAATCCCCCAATTTGGAGCCTTACCGCTGAATTTAAAGCAACATAAATCCGAACTAGAGCAATGTCCAAAGTAAATGTCGTTCTTAAGGCTCTAAGGGCTATGAATTCCCCTTATGGCCTTGTTTCCGGGAATCAGTCTGGTGATTTGGATTCTGTGATTTGTGCCATTGCCTACGCCTATTTCTCTCATCAGTTGGATCCACAACGTGCCTTTCTCCCCTTCTTGAGTTTCACAAGGGGTGAGCTTCTCTCTCGCAAGGACGTGTTATTGGCGTTTAATGAAAGGGGAGTTGATCCCGATCAGCTATTCTTCTTGGACGATCTACCAGGCCTGAAGCCTTCAGAAGTTGTTCTTGTGGATCACAACTCCCCACAAGGAGCTCTCGCCACAAAAGCCTTCAAGATATCCGGCATCATTGACCATCACGAAGATGAGGGGCTTTATTTGGAGGCTAATCCTCGAATTATTGAGAAAGCAGGAAGTTGTTCCAGTATCGTCGCTAATTATTTTATACAAAAAGGTGCTCAATTAGATTCTGATATTGGGAAACTACTCTTGGCTCCATTGGTCATTGATACAAGGAATTTGACCTCAAGAGTGGAGCAAGCCGATGTAGAAGCTTTCAAGCAGTACAATGAGGTCATCTCAGACACTGATGTCTCGACCTGGTTTGCGTTGTTACAAGATGCCAAAGAGGACATTACAGGTCTTTCCGCTGAGGAAATGTTGAGTAAAGATTATAAGCATTTTGATTTTGGTGTTGGAAGCGCAGAAATTTCTAAGAAAGTTGGATTCAGTGCCATTGTGAAGCCATTTGACTGGATCGTTGAACACCATCCAGATTTCAAGACACAAATGGAACAGTATCTTCAGAAACGTTCCCTTGATGTTCTTATAGTGATGACTTCTTTCGAAAGGAATGGCCAATTCTCAAGGGAAATCGCTACCACTGAAAAAGATGAGGCTGATTCGCTTTTAGTGAAACTTGCTTGGGAAAACTCACTGGTTGATGAATTAGATCTCAAACTTCAAAAGGATTTTAAAGGATTAAAGGTTTATGACCAGTTGAACATAAAAGCAAGCCGAAAACAAGTCGCCCCAAGCGTGAGAAAGGCTTTAGAGCGATTATAGCCGTATTATCACTATAAATGACTGTTGTAAATAATTTCAGTCATATAAATTTTATGATGGCTTGATTGGCCCTAGTAGTAGATCCTGTGTGGTAGTTTGCGCATGAGACAAGTCTGTCACATCCTCTATTTCCTCTTACTTTTTTTCACGGATACGCTTTGAAAGTGTTTTATGGTCATTTCCCATCTTCTGTCATTCTTCTCATATATTTTTTCATTGATAATGCGTCCGCATAGCCTCGACGGTGGCATTCTCTGACGCGGTGTGACGCACATGAAACATTTTGACACATCCACTCAAGGAATTCGTCCTATAATTTTCATCTTCATACAATTCTCAATCAGTTGTTTTATGAGCTCGTTCATTTAACTCTAGGGTATAAATACTATTCAGAGGTTGTCAAATCATGTTCTTCGTAGTCTTCATCTTTGTCAGTCTGACAACAGTACACATAGAGATACAACATTATCATGATCTCAGTCTCCGTCGTTTGGTTCGTCACCAAAAGGGCACCACGCTTCTTCCTCTTAACGCTGCTTTTCATTTCGATATTTCTACTATCATTCCTTCTCCTGGGTTGTTCATCTGAAAGCTCGACTTACTCTTCGACCTATCTAATCAAATATTCCTTCAATCAATCATCATCAATTTTTCCATTAATCCAAAAATCATATGCCGCAAAGAATTTAACAGGATATGAGGATATGGTTGTACGTTCTGGTTATCTTTCTTTGTGTCTTGAACTCGATGACGAATTGACATGTACTTCAAGAGATGACCTTTCCACATTTAAGTCATTGACTGGTGTAAGCATTTATACCGTCAACTCAAATGCGAGTTCCACATCATTAGATCTCATTTCTTTGGCATCTGATTTTAATGATGATATTGTGCATCCATATATCCTAATGGCCACTCTCGTATTAACGATCATTCTATTCCTTACGTTGCTTTATATTGTCATCCCAGGGCTCCCTATCAAAAATTTAATCAACAAATTCAATTTGGTCTTATCACCAATTTTAACCCTACTTTGGGGGCTTGGTGCAATGTGGAGTCATGTCGCTTCGGATGCTGGTCGAACTCTTGTCGAAAACGCAAGTATGGGGATTATTGAAGCACATGTCGGGAAAAAAGCTTCAGCATTAACGTGGACTCCGTTTACGTTCTTTTGTATTGTCACCATTGGTGTTGTTGGGCTGTATATCAGAGATATGAGGAGAATAATGGACGAACTGGACCCTAAAGTTTAAACCCTCTCTAATACCCATTTAACAATCTTTTGACAGGTCCTTGTAGGCAAGTTTCCAATCTTCATGGGTGAGTAGTCTCCTGAAATTGCAAATCCATGAGGAGTGTCCTTCTTGAATATCATCTGGGAATATTTGTAATTATTTCTATCCTTTCTTGCCTTTAAATCTTTTTCAAATTGATGTAGATCAATCTCGGAATAGAAAGCATCCTCATGACCCATTATGAGATATGTAGGGATTCTCACCAATGAAGCGACTTCCATTGGCATATAGATGGGATGCACAAGTACTGCTCCTTTAACACTGTTGTTCTCTGAATCAGTGGCATATTCCATGGCTGCTCTTGCGGCTGCATTGGCGCCAAATGAGAATCCGATGACAACCGCACTCTCCACAGAATGAGTCTTCAAGAGCTCATCCAACGCCTGCTGGACATTCATCCAGCTAGAAGTGGCATGGAATCTCCGTTCTTCCTCGTTATAATTGCCAAAGACGCTGTGGCTTTGAAGCCAATAGTTTCTCTGTATAGTAGCGGCAATGTCCACAGTGAGATTCTTGAATTTAGCAATGAAGCTGCCCCCGCCGTCCGTCGAATTAGACAAGTCAGCAGGCAGTGTCTCAGATGTTAATGGATCGTTGAAGTATATATCTAGGACCGCTGTTACACAGCCCGTTCGTGTAGCGTATGCGTCTGCCAATTTCTCATTGTTGACGCTGAGACCTCTCGAGTTGGGCAGGATCACAACCATGGCGTGTTCCTTCGTTTGAAGCTCGTACTCCACACGGCCGTAGTTGTCGACATAACGAAACATGGAGTCACCACTGGCAGGGTAGGTTAAATAAACAGGCGCACCGCTTTGTTTCAATTGAAACCTGTGCCCGCGTGGCTCTTGCTGCATGGGTTGCTCCCTGAAGAATGACCCTTTACGTGTCTGTGCCAAGGGGGAACCTGGTAGCTGATTTGAGTCTCCATCCAACAATTCGTCAAAGGAAGAATCATCATCGGCTATCCCGCTGAGCTCGTCAGTGACTGATTTTGTGGATATGACCGACAGTCTGGTGCTGCTGTTGTCAATCGCCATGTTGGAGATGTCGCCCTCTACGTCGTCCATGCTCACCATCGACGCGTCAAAGTCTCTGTACATTGTAGGGTACGCGGATCTGGGTGCTGACACCTTCTCCTTGGTCACCGTGGTGTCTGACATGGTGGTCGAGTGTCGTTGTGGCTAGAAAGTTACATGGCTGAGGAGGCGTGAGGGTAAATAAGCCTTCTCTGCGCAAGCCCCGGATTTTGAATCGCTCACCAGTTCCCCCACGTCATTTGCAAATACGATACTACAGTTATTTTGATCAAAAGAAACCTAACTTCGTGATAGATTCTTTATGTAGAATGTAAAAAGAGTAAATTCGTTTTCTAGTTCATATCTTGATAACAACGGAATATGGTGTGAGTGTGTTAAAATTGTGCACGGACTAGCCAGCTGCTTACTCCAAGGAGGAGGCACCAGTGACAATGTCCACCAACTCGTTGGTAATGACAGCCTGTCTGGTTCTGTTGTAGAGAATGGAGAGCTTGTTAATCAACTCACCGGCATTCTTGGAGGCATTGTCCATGGCGTTTCTTCTGGCAGAGATCTCGGCAGCGTAACCGTCGGCAAGACCAGCGTAGATACCGTTAGCCAAAGAGAACTCAGCAAGAGTCTCTGGGACCTTAGCATCCTGGTCAACTTCGTACTGTGAAAGGGCTGGGGACTGCTCAATGGAAGTAACACCAAAGATTGGAGCCCTGGTTGACTCGAAAGAGACACCAGAGACAAACTTGTTGTAAATGATCTCAACGCTGGTGTACTCCTTCTGCAACTTGAAGATCTCGTCAGAAATCAAGGCAACCTCAGTGAAAGTTGGGGCCTCCTTACCAATACCGTTGAAAGCCAAGATCAACTTCTCGGCGTGGGTTCTGTTGATCTGGGTCTTGATCTTGTCACCTATGGCAATAACATCAGCGTTACCGTTCAACTCAGCAAGTCTGATTCTGGTAGCCTTAGCAACCTGGGAGTGGATAGAACCACACAGACCCTTATCAGAAGAGATGGCAATGATAAGGTTCTTTGACTCCTCAGTCTCTACAGGAGCAGTCTCAGCGTGAGTGTAAACCTCTCTGTCGGCAGAACCGTAGACACGGGCAGTGTTCTTGGCACGCTCTGCCTTACCCAATCTTGTTGAAGCAACAATCTTCATGGTGTTGGTAATCTTTTCAATGTTCTTGGTGGATTTGAGACGAGTCTCAATGTCACGAAGAGTGGCATAGTTTCTGGAAAAGTATGTTAGTACTCTGGTATCTTTGTTGTATAAATCCTTGCTGAGTGAGCGGGTGCACTGGCACTGGCCATGGCGAGAAATGACAAGAAGAATGGGTGATCTGAAATTCGACGTGAGCAATTGCGTTTCGGTGATAGCTATTACGACTCAATTGGAGTCCACTAAATGGTGATTTATCAAATTGCGCAGTTTGTGCTGTTTCCCTTTCTCTGAGCCTCGCTGTTCAAAACAACGAACACCCGCAGAACCTCCACATGTCACATCTCAATAAGGTATCGTCTCGCCGTCCACTCTATCTCAATTGAGGCGCAATCGACACCTTGGCAGCTTCCTTCCTAAATAATGTGCTTCTTTTTCCATTTCATCTCATCAATTCGTCCCGTGGCGGAGTATATGTCTCTGGGTGTTGGCGGGCACCCGTTTTGTCTTTGAATATTGGTGTATGGTTCCGGGTTCAACAGCCGGCAGCGCAGCGCACACGCAACAAAATACAGCGGTCTCACTTACCTGGCCTGAGCAATCGCTGGACGAGCAGCGTTGGCACCGAGTCTGAACATGGCTGTTTGTGATTAGTGGCAACGACAAACCGTTTCAAACCTGGTGTCCTGGCCTTCCAAGGGGTTTTTTCCACTTTTTCGAAGTTTTTTGGGCGGCCGCGAAGGAGCCAACGGCGAGCTTTGGTTGGCCAGCGCGCCAATTGTGTTAGGCGCCACAGCGCTACGAGGCCCTGGCTGTTTGCGGCAAGCCATATATATATTTAGCTTAGCTCTATACCGCTAGTTGAGCTCGGGGATGCTACGTTCTGATTGTGGCTAAGCGTATATTTATTATCGTATGTGGTGCTGATTACGGTTTTCTGTAGTATCCAGGCTGAACGAATGGCTGCTTAGCAACTACGGCTTCTCTGAGCTTGTTTCTGATGTTGATGAGCACCTTAGTTCCAGACTTGTGGTACCCTCTGTCAACGTAAGCTTGGCCAATGTTGAGTCTTCCCTCCAAGGATGGTGAGGCTGATCCTGATGTGACCTGGCCAATCTTCTTGGTCTTGTCCTCAATGTCAAAGATCTCACAGCCTTCTCTAGCAGCAGGGCCCTTCATTTGGAAGCCAACTCTCTGTTGCTTCACAAGCTTTCTGTCTGCAAGCTGCGCAAGGATCTTAGAGGCACCGTTGAATCCAGCATCTGGAGTTCTTCTGGACTTGGAAACAACCCAAGCAAGAGAACCCTCGATTGGTGTGGTAGTATCATTCAAATCATGTCCATAGAGACACATTCCAGCTTCCAGTCTTAGGGAATCTCTAGCAGCCAAACCAATTGGCTTCAATTCTGGGTCCTCAAGCAAAGCGTTTGCAAGATCAACAGCAATGCTGTTTGGGATGGAGACTTCGAAACCATCTTCACCAGTGTAACCACCTCTAGCAAGGTGCAACTCTGTGTTGTTGAAGGATGGAACAGTGATGTATGAAGCATTACCGAAGTAGATCTTAGACAAATCGGTGTTTGTGAACTTCTGAAGAACCTTGGCAGCGGTTGGTCCCTGAATGGCGAGAAGAGTGGTATCGACTGGCTCAAATTTGACATCATAACCTTTACTCATCTTTTGGAAAAAGGCAGTATCCTTATCCCTGGTACCAGCATTGGTAACAATATAAAAGTGTTTGTCATCCTGGTGTTTAGTAACCATTGTGTCATCCACAATACCACCTTCTTCATTCAATAAAACGCTAAGTTGTGAGCTCCAAGTACCGAGTTGCTTGAAATCAGTAGGCGTCACTTTCTCCAAGAAAGGCACAACATCGTCACCAACTATCTTCTGTTGAAGCATGTGGCTCACATCAAACAATCCAGCATGGGAACGAGTCCACAAGTGTGATTCGATATGGGATTGACCCTTGTAAAGAACTGGCATCGCATAACCTGCGAATTCAACCATGTCACCCCCAAGTGACACATGCAAGTCATAAAGTGGGGTCTTGAGCAACTGTGGAGCGGTAGAGTAGGCACGTCTGAGCATTGTTTGTGACATACAGTGGTGAAGCTTGCGAATGGGTGATAAGCGAGTTCGACTGGCGAGAGTGGTGAGGAGAAGAGAAAGAGTTGACGAGAAGATTTGTGGCAGCTTTTATTTGGTATCTGCCTGATCTTTAGTGGATTGGTTGACTCCTACTAACCGAGTCGATAGCGCGATCGGAGTCAGAGCATTAAGAGACGTAGAGTTATCTGGCAAAAATACATAAAACATAATAATTTATTGTTTCCCAAAATATCATTAAGGTAATGAATCTTGTTAAAATCTATGTATAAGCCAAAAAAAACATTGACGTAATTAAGGTATTTTAAAAAGTTCTAGAAATCATTCCCCGATAAGAGAAACGTGTTTCTGGTGCAAGACTTTCAAATCTAACTTATGAAATTGACAATCCGAAAATGTGGCTTTCTCATTGTTTATAATAAGAAAAATCTATCCAGCTAGAATATAAATTTGAGTTATCGTACTCATTAGTTAACATTTACCAATTTATTGTTCAAAGAACTGAAATTAAAGATTCTAATGGTGTTCAGGTGTTCAGTCCATCCATAAAGAGAAATATTCCGAAGTCGGGTATTTTGATGACCTGTCTCAAATTTCTTTTCAAAGATCGAGGCCAAACCGTGCTTCTTTGCAGTCGTCTAAACGTTTTCAACGTCAAGAGGGTGCTTAAAAGTATTCGAAACCTATTTATGCATTATCACATGCAATGACAGATCAAGGTACGCATACCCGCTTTGTCCAAATTTTAGATTATCCTCACAGAGAGTTATACTAATAAGAATATCATTAGGATCACGTCTTGAGAAGCTGGTAAAGGATCTCTTCCTCACGTTAGACAAGCAATACACCCCCTCATATCCACTGGAAGCCTACTGCAATGAATTTCTTCCACAACTGAAACACACTTCACCGGTGATCCTTAACGGGAATCCAATTGGTGGTAAAGCAGCCTTCCAGCAACATTGGGTTAAGTTCCCACTTTCTCAACACAACGTCACATCACTTGATTATCATATTATACCGGGTACGAACACGCTCATTGTGAATATTGATGGAAAAGTGAGGTTTGATGAGTCTGGTAAGACCAGACTCGGTGAAAGTGCAGATATTGATGTTGGTATCCCTGTTGCAACTTCAGTAATCAGTAATAGAGCCCTTTGGGGAGCATGGCTTGGATTCAATGCCAGTTTAATCTTCGATGACAGTTGTTTCAGCAATCCTAACTCTGAGGTGATAAACTCTTTAAACTGGAAGATTGTGTTTAAGCCAGAGGAGTCTTCTATCACGGTCTAAGAAGGTCCTACAAGGAAATATAAAAGTGAATGATCATTGCAGTATACTTACTACATTGCAACTGTTACGTTTATCGTAGCGAGTAAAGATTGTCCCAAAATGCATATAAAAAACCTGTGCTCCCAAAAAATACAATACCTTAATCTTCTTTTCTTCTTTTTTCATTTTCTTTGAGTTTACTCTCCTCACTTTTAGTCAGAATCACTATGTGACTTCTCGTGGTAAACCATCATCGGCTCAGATTCAATACTTCTTCTCCTTGAAGCAGTTCTACCACAGCAGATGGCAAAGAAGTTAAGAACAGCGCAGAACAAGGCAGCGACAGCAGAGCCCCAGATGAAGCCGTAGAACCAATGGTTACCCAAGCTACCGCTAATACCATAAGTATCAACAGCGTCATTGAAGTACTTCTTAACCAACATGAAGGCACCAGTGGAAGCACCAGCACAAATGGCAGTTGAAAGGAAGGAAATGATACCTGTGATCATAGCCAAGCATGACAAGAGATGTGAGCAGAACGAGACGACCGTAAAGACGGCAGCCAAGAATGCACAGCAGACACCAATGATACCTGTGATGAAGATAATTTTGGACACAATTTTGGCTGTGGAGATGTAGCTCTGGATCTGACTTGGAAGGGTGACCTCTGAACTTCCAAGAATGTTCTCCAAGAAGTCAACCGGATCAAAGATGTACATGGCCTTTGGATCAGAGCAGGCCGTGACTGTGTAGTCAGAGGAAGAACCAGAACCTTGGCAATAACCCCACATGCCGAATGTGTACACGTCACTGAGCTTCGATGAAGAGAGGTCTGTGGACGACCCTAGCACCGAAGAAACAGAGGACGTGATGTTTGTGAGATCAAGACGGAACATGTATATGTTTTCGACAGGGGTACTATTCTTTGTCTGGCCTGCAATGGCGATGGCGCCGAGGATGATAGTAGCGATAGAGAGGATGAGTGGGATTAGCACCACACAGAATCTGAAGCACGACACCATTGTAGACGAGTGAAGAGCAAGACGTGTCTATTTCTCTACACAAACACTGGGTCAAATCAAAAAAGTGGGATCAACGAGTATTTAAATCAGCTTGCCGATCAAGGGGCTAAGTATGAAACCGTGAGGGCGGGCTGCAATACTTGTTATAGCTCGGGGCTAATTTTAGAACCAGCCCCCTCGCCAGCCGCATTGTGTCAAGATTTTTTTTTTGATCTCGCGCGTCCGCAGCATTTTGGCAGCATCGGGACCCGTTTGGTGGCCGCAGCACTTTTACGTTGTTCACTGGGTGAGGAGTGGCCAGCGGCCAGTGGCCATTTTGCAGTTGTTCCTGGATTTTGGTGGAGTTGGATATTTTGTTGGTATATGGCCTCTGTTTTTTTCTGTAATCTGCTGCAGTAGGTCGGCACAATAGCTGGATGTCGAAGTCTTCTGTCTCCCGGTGGACACTCATGCACAGGTGGCCGTGGTGGCTGAGGCGCAGAAGACAAAGCCGGGCTCGATGGTGGGGGAGGACAGCCAAACTAGAGACGATCTTTGCGCATGTACAGTCGGCATAAGCCCCGGAATATTCTGTGTGTCAGGCATTTGGTATAAATAAATCACAACACAGCCCACAAACCAGTCATCGATCGCATCAAGGGCTTATCATGTTCTTTCTATAGTAATTAGCCACGAACACAACCCCTGAGCACACTAGAAACTGACCCATTAACAAAACCCAAAGAAAATAGAACCCCGGATTGATGGAGATATCTGCAATCCCTATGGCGTTAGTCAATTGAAGCAACTTCAGAGAGAACTGATACGTAAAAGTCAGCACAATAAGGCCAGAAAGCACACCAATGAAAGATACAAGAACCATAACTCCAACACAAACTCTTTGGATCACATAAGCTCTTGGACTTATAGTGATTTTGAAAGCCCTTAATATCATAATTAAAAGCACAGACAGTAAGAGGAACAACATGATGTCAGACAGAAATTGAGTAACTGCAACAAAACCCATACCTTTGCTGAACTTCTGCAACAAGATGGCTTGATCAACGTACTCTTCGCTGTTATTCTCCTCTCTGCTAAGTAATTGATTAAAGCCAGTAATTGATAACTCATACAGTAAAGCAAAGCTGTCACCCATGATTCCGATATTTGTCTTCGTCAACTCACCAAGCTGAACACCAGCATCTCTAATAAATACAGACATGAGATCAAATCCGTAACTTCTCATACAGAACCTTGAGCCATTACCTGAAGTGCGACAGTACCCCCAGATGTTCAAATCATATAAAGTATCCACATCAAATGAATCAATGACATTAGTTTGGTAGTACTCATCCATTCTGCTGCTCATCAAGTCAAAGTCTCCATGTGTATCACCAAAGTCTATCACAATATAAGTTAATACTTTCAATGCATCTCTAATGGTCTGCATCGTAGTTTTTGCAGATTCAGTTTTGTCAGTGAGTCGGAGAGATAAGGGCGCCAAACAAAGACCATCTTTGTTGTTGCAAGTGAAGACAGGGAAAGATGAAAGCGTAATTGATCCACCAATAACGACAAGTAAAGCGACCAAAACACAGGAGAGAACGATTTTATTCTTCTTGGAAGTCAATGGATCAGATTTTTTCTTTTCATCAAAGATTATGGACACAACTTCATCAATACTTGCGCCTACACCGGATTCTTCATGAGATTGTTTCTCATCCAACAGAGATCCGGTCTGCTCCTTTTCTTCTTCTTCTCCTCCTCCACGAATAGAGTGCTTACCCAGCTCCTCCCCTTCTAAGGTCGCTCCTCCACTCTCAATAACTGAGCTTATGGTATCCTCAAACATGGGTGTATACTCCAAATTAGGGAAAAACATCCCCGTTGGCGGAAGGAGTCGAGCTGTTTTGTACTGAGATGATGTGCCATCAGACCCAGAAGCTGACTGTAACGGGTTGACGCTGTGAAGAGTGAAAGGGAAGCCCGGAGAAAACGAATCTGGATGAGGAGAATCTGAGCGTTTGGGGGAGCTGCGTCCACTGACTGTTGGGCTCGAATGTATTGGTGATGGTGTTGTTGTCGATGGCGGTCCCATGAATGATGCTCTGGTGGCATAGGGCATTCGGCCAAGCCCCCGAGGTGGGAACGTTCCACCACTAGTCTCAGACCCAAAGGGGAATTCCATACTATAATAGCGCGGAGGTCAATCTGCAGATTTGAGTTATGATGTCGGTGGTGTTGAATCTCGATGATAGAACTCCTCGTTTTGTTAAAGAAGAAGGTGCCACAAAACCAATCGTGAAGGAGCGGAAGGTTCACACGCAAATTTAGAAAAGGATCCCAAGAATGAAGTAAAGTGATCTATTATATCATTAAATCGTAAATTAATTCATAAGATCGAACGAATATTCGTTCTTCTGTAGGCATCATCATATATACTATCTATAGTGGGTGTCTTTGTGAATTCAGTCTCATAATCAGATTTCTCCATCACAGGAGTTCTTGGGACACTTTTTAGACCCAGCTGATCAGTTGCAGAAGCACCACGATAGGGATCAACAGAACCAACTGAAAGCATGTCCCGTTCGGAATGTGTTCCTAAAAGATCATCACTTTCACCTTCGTCCTCGTCTTCATTAGGCGCAGCACACCAAGATGGACCTACCCAACAGAGCATTGTAACGAATATACAAGTCAATGATAACCAAAGGAAAAGGAACCATAGGGGGCATAGCTCAATCTTGACCCCAAAAGTTTTGAAATCATTGCGTGCCATCTTCTTGATTTGGATAAAGATTCTGGTCATAGAGATAGTAGCAACAGCATCAATAATGAAGATGATAGTTGTCCAAGATGAGATTCCGTGTTCCATTACTCTAACTGGTAATCGATCTGGATATTTACACTTGGGATAGTAATAAGAAACCGTGGCTAAGAGGGTGAAGAAGTTAGCAATGCAGACAAAGATGAGCATTCCTGGAATTCTGTTGATCATGTCACTCTTGGAATCAATAATTGTCTGATAGTTATCGTAGTTATCATCAGACACGGGATCTTTTTCGGTAAGAGAAAGCATATAATAGAAGCCATTTTCATAAAGAATCTTTCTGTAATCGAATAATGTAGTATCTTGACACTCCACTGTGACATTTGTGAAATTGAAGTTCCCCTGATTGTATCCATATGGAAGGACCAACTGAGCATCGTTATGAGCGTTTCCACCGCCCTTATCATCATCATTACTGCCATTAATGTATACATAATGGTTTGTCGTATGAAAGCACGTCCTATAGAACGTAGATTCAGTATGATCAGGAAGTGATCCCATCAAGATAGTGGTTAGATTTGTCATGAGCAAGATTGCGGATGTGGACAAGCCTGCTGGGGAAGAATCACTATCAGAGTCGAAATTATTACCCAAGATGGAGTAGAGCGCTGCAAACATGTCAGTAGTGGAAGTTTTGATCTCGACAATGGGCATGAAGCTGTTCTCCTTGATAGACTGAGAAGCAAGCATGATGATGATCACTAGAATTGCAACAAAGGGCGCACCTAAGCGAATGATATATGTGACGAGCTTAACGATCATTATCTTTGTTGTTTGGCGCCGCAGCACCGGACTCGAGAAGCTCTTATGTGAGTTCACCGATATATGGCGATCCAGAGCTGTGAGAGAGGAGAGCCCAAGTCGCATGGCTTTAACGGGTGTTCTGGTAATTTACAAAATGACTTAGTGAGCAAGGGCGACGTGGCTTGTGCGTGCAAGTGGCCTGGTGCGTTTCTGGACGGATTCAAAGTGGCAGCACAAGAGAGCGATGGAGAGCCGCTTTGAGCGACAAGAGGCAAAGTAGAGAGAGCAGGGGCGCAGATGCTGTAGTCTTCCTTTCCCACGGCGTTGGAGCAGTGTTGCGAAAGGTGTGTCCTCTTGATTCTTTGGCAGCCATACGTACACGTGACCGAGATCGCACTTTAGGGGTGGCCCGGTTTTTGGAAGGAGTTCAATCCTGCTGAGAATCTTTAGTTTTGTGTTGCTATTGTCCTGGTTCTGGAGACCACTAAGTGAATGTTGTGTGTTCTAATAATGCCAATTGTCTACTTCGTGGGGATGGCTTGCCGAGTGGAGCCATGCCACTGATCTCCGAGTTTTGGAAAAGGGCTTACTTAAGACGAATGAAACGCTTCAAACCCGTTTAAAAAGCGATAGGTATACCTCACGTTCGAGTATACACATAGTGTTTATGCGACTAGATACAGTGAAGGATGACCCTTTTGTGAGATCGTTCCTCTGCGACTCGGCAACGGCGTAGTCATAAAACGCCCACACGATATTTAGAAAACATAAACATTGGACACTAAGGAAGCCGCTCACAACCGCCACCAAAAACCACGCCACAATGGCTACCACGAAGGCAAAGTTTGACGGTTGGTCCTTTAAATTCAAGGAACAAACAGAGGAGGCAGAAGAGTATGTTCCTAGCTGTTCCTTCAGCAGCGCCAGACGCGGTCGCAGAGGCGCCGCGGGTTCCACCTTGGTGTTGACGCGAGAGATTGATGGCTTCACTGTCAAATCTGGAGATACGATCGTGTTCAACGACGAGGGCGAAGGAAAGAGGGTTGTCTATTTGATAACGGGATCTGTGATTGGAACCGGAAACTACATTGTCACGACTGGCCTGGGGTTCTTGGCAGCTCATGAGGTCGATGAACCTCCTCCAGATACCTGCCCTCAAGAGATATTCTTGACTTGTGTCACTAACGAGGTCTTCGTCGAAGATATCATTGAACGTGCCAATGTTCTCAATGAATTTGAATTCTCCAAAATTACTATTGATGATTCCAACAGGGGGAATACCTTCCTTTGCCGACGTGGTTATGACACTTCCTTCGAAAGATGCTCACAACCATTTGACATCAGGGAGGCACAAGAGAACATCAGAGCTAATGCCTTGAGTGAAGAACAGAGGCTCAGAGACATCATTGTAAAGCGTTCGTCAAGACTGAAAAGGCCAAAGTACCCAACTACGACTAGGGAATCCGCAAAGAAGAATATAACACCATACGAAGTCAGGCCTGAAACAGACGAAGCCCCTAAAGAGACTGAAAGGCCTCTTGGAGTCAGAGACGAACCAAAAACAACACTGAAATTGGTTGATGTGCCAATTGAAGTAAGGCCAGATCATGTAGAAGCAAGGACAAGATCAAAAAGAACACCGTCACGTAGCCTACATCCTTCTAAACGAAGACAGCTTGATGAAATGGTCATTGACCTTAGTGATGATGGTAATCTTGAAAGTCATGGAAGTAACAGTCTAAGTATTTATACTAACAGAAAACGAATTATGGTCGACGGGGTGAGTGACAGTGATCGTGATGGTGCCAGTGAGAGCGGTGTCGACACTAGTCACAATTCATTGTCCTCCTCTCCCTCCGAAGATGAGCTTGATAATGATGATAAGGAGGACGAATTATTCTCTGATGATGATGAATTCAGACCTATCTCTTCTTATATCAGGAGGAATAGAGCCACTCAACGGACAAAAGCTCGAGTTTTACCTGTTGTGAAGTCCTCAAGAAAAGATTCACGGTTAATGGGACCAAAATCTATACTGGAGTCCCAATCAGCCAAGACAACAGTTAACAATGTTCAAACTTTGCCATGTCGTGAACTGCAATTTGCAGAAATCTATTCTTCAATTGAAAGTTGCATTGAGATAGAGAAGGGTACATCCATTTACGTCAGTGGTACACCAGGTACAGGGAAGACCGCTACTGTCCGTGAAGTTGTCAGACAACTTCATAGAAAATCTAAAGCTGGAGAATTGACCCCATTTGATTATCTGGAACTTAACGGTATGAAAATGCTGACTCCACAGTCTGCTTATGAACTCATGTGGAACAAGATTTCTAAAGAAAGAGCGCCATCGGTAAATCTTCAAATGGAGATTGAAAGCTACTTCCAAAATCAAAAGGCAAAGACACCAATGGTTGTGCTAATAGATGAGCTTGACCAAGTAGCCACCAAATCAAGTGCTGTTCTTTACAACTTCTTTAACTGGCCAATACTTTCCAATTCTAAATTGATCACCATTGCCGTTGCAAATACAATGGATTTACCAGAGCGGGTTTTGACGAACAAAACATCATCTAGACTTGGTCTTCATAGAATTCAATTTCCAGGATATACACATGAAGAATTAGTCAAAATTATTCATGCGAGATTTGAAGTTTTAACTCAAGGAAATGTTGAACTTAAAGATGATGCGATTGAATTTGTTGCCAGAAAGATAGCCAGTGTTAGCGGTGATGCAAGACGTGCTCTTAAGATTTGTCAACGTGCCATTGAGATTGCAAAGAAGTCATCAGGTACTACAGGAAAGACAGGAAATGGTTCAAAGGGATTAGTTCAGGTTCAAGCTGTCCATATAAACAGAGCCATTATTGAGACGGTAAGCTCACCAATGGCACAATTTATTAAAGATTTACCATATTCTTCGAAGCTAATCTTGATCGCTATCCTCTCCAAGAAACGTAAATCTGGTCTTGCCGAAAATTCACTGGGTGATGTTATTGATGAAATCAGACAAATTATTACTACGAATGCAACCAACGATATAGCTGGAGGCAAAACACCTCTGACAGCTCTCTATGAGGAAGATATAATCAGACCAAGATATTTCGATTATGCTATGAATGAGCTTTTAGAGTCGGGCTTGGTTCTACAGCAGAACAAGAAGTCAAACCGTAATTCTATTGTCAAGTTGAACGTGGCTGATGAGGAGATCACTTCTGTTTTCAAGAACGATGGCTCTTTGAAGTTCTTCGAAGGTCTTACATCTTCTTCCTCGTAAAGGATTCATCCCTTGATATATATCGCAAGTGTGCTACCGTTGTAAGGTGGTAATTGTACTATCATGTGCTTTTCCCTTTACGTCTTATGATGTTGTATGTACTTCTTCATTAGTGTGTTAAATCGTATTCGCGCGTGCACTTCGTATCATTCAATAGTGTAGATGAGCAAAGGCTCTCCAACGTTCCTTATCTCTGGAATAGTTAAGCGTAGATCAAATGCTTTCGATATCAGGATCTTGAACACCTTCTGGACGTTGATGGATCCACTTGTCGATATAAATACCACACTTGATCTCATGGCTTTGGCAAATTTAAGACTTTGACGATGCAATTCTTCCTGGTAATCCTTTGGCATCTCCACAAATTCGTCATATTTGGTCCCAACCAAAACAGGAATTGCGGTTTGATTTGTTGCACTGGCCAGTCTGTACCATTCTTTCAGATTATCTAGCGTTTCTCTTCGCGTCAGATCAAAGGCAAAGATAACGGAAACTGCGTCGCTGGTGGCCAATGGCAACATATTTCGGAACTCCTTGGCTCCTCCTACATCATAGATGGAGAATTTGATATCAGTCGTTCCAAGTTCGATGACCTTCTCCATGAAGTTGACTCCCATTGTCTTCTTGTATAAAGCATCGTAGGAGTTATTCACATATTTGACCATGAGAGAAGTTTTTCCAATATCGGCATCTCCAATGAGTGCCACTTTGACGGAAACTCTGGATAGGACACTGTTAGTTTCAAACTGCTTTAAAAGGTCCTGCGTCCTAACTCACGCGTCGCGTAGCTGCTGATGGTGCTGAGGGGGAATAGGAGGAATGTTTGCCATTATGATAGCCAGAAATAAAGGAGAGGGGTATGACTTCCAGAGAGCTACAGAAGAGTGCGCTACTTTCACGGGGAGGTTGTTGTGTTTAGTCGAAAACAAGATCTCCCCCACTGGCGATCCTCTGTTTACGTTTCTGACGTAAGCGACTAGACACCTCTCGAGAAATCCTGTTTAGAGAAAACTTCCGCTTCGAGTCATTTAGAAGAAGTGGTGTAGAGATGTATCCGGAAGCGAGAGTGTGACTGCTTTTGGGAAGCTTTGGATGCGGTTAGCGCACACTCTATGAGCGCTGGCCATATTATCGCGAGCAGAGGGGACTCGGTGGTGTCCAGGTGTTTTTCTATGTTGTCGCGGCGCGGGAGGCCTGGGTCGCGGGCCTGTGTTGCGTACGTCAATAAAATTTCAAGACCACTCACACTACAGAGACGGTTGTCATTGAAGGCAGCTTTAAGACAAAACATTCCAAGATGGCTGTCGGTAAAAACAAAAGATTGTCCAAGGGCAAGAAGGGTTTGAAG